>OMLM01020737.1:42444-67059 GCA_900302695.1 Helostoma temminkii | reverse complement strand
TTACTCGATAAATTCTGGGATGAATTTGGGCTGAAAAACAAACAGGAAACATATGAAGAAGAAAATCTAATATCCTGCTGTGCAAAAAGAAATGTAATTTGCATAATCTTTCATGCTATTCATAATACTGTAGGAATAATTTTAAGGATTTGACAGTTGACAAATATGATATAAAATAACAAATATATTGGATAAACTCACACCACAGATCCACATACTATCCCAAATGAAATTCAGGAACCAGTTATAGCATCAGTAGCAGCTACTACAGCTGATTAATCATTTAAATCTCTGGTGTTTCTCAAACATAAGGATTTGCATTTTTTGTCTTACATGACAGTAACCTCCTGGATAACGTTATCCGTGTGAACAGATTTGTGCTTAACAACCATATGGGGGGATTTAAGAGAATTTGGGCATCCTTGAGCGGAAACATCGATTACATTACTGATAATCATTACGTTAATGATCAAAACTCAGGGAGAGGTGATACTGGTAAGTCTGAACTGAGTGACTTATGATGTATCTGTGCAGTGAAGGGAGTTTAATGACATGGAAGACTCTTACAAACAAGACCCACGCACGAAAGCTTGTAAAATTAATGATAAGAATATGAAAATGGTCTTGCATTAAGCCCATTGTAGATTTCATACACAAAACAACAAAAGTAAGTGACACATGAAGGACACCAACTGTTAGTTACAGCCCTAGAATCAGCTGGATGTATTGTAAGGCCATCTACTTTAACCCTGTTGGAGAAGGCACGCAGCCGGTGGGAGTGAACATTTTCTATAAGCATAATGAAACAAGCTCTACTCACATGATGGGAAAGATCTGCATCCATTATGATGATGAAGTTGCCAGTTGCATGCTTCATGCCGTGGATGTAGGCCGTGCCTTTTAAAAGGAAACAGGAGCTCATCAGTACTGGATCAGGTTGTGAGAACAAATCTATCAATTTTTACAGTTTTAAACTTACCAAGGCCCAACTTTTTTGCTCTGGGCCGTAGAAGCTGAAACACAGAAGTGAGTCTGCTCAGAGATCATGACTTATGTTATTAGTTCTATCATCTGAAAACTATGTGGTTCATTTCATTTAAGTATCACTTTTTAGGCAAATAGAGGTTAAATTATTCAATATATCACAAAACAAACAAAACAGAAATTTGAGACAAAAACATTATGCTGAATAATTTAACTTATGTTTTCTTTCCCCTTAGTTTTAGCTTAAGGGAAAGAAGGTGGGCAAAGTAGCAGCACCTTCATATACAACATGAATTAATACTAACAATCTGATCATTTAATATAATTGCTTGGAAATCTACCAACCACAAGGGAAAACACTTTAAAAACACTTTAAGCACTTTTGCTTAAAAATGAAATCTGTACATTTACTTGAAGTCCCCTTCCACTGAAGAGTAATATCTGACTGTTTCACTGTGTTGTCCTCTGGTATAAATGGTGAGTTTTTATTATGAGGACAGTTTCTCTGAGCTCACCTTACACCTCGAAGACATATGGCAGGATTTGTGACATTACAAATATTCCGGTGTATATATTTTGCAGCAAAATTAATATGTACATCTTCCAATGTATAGAGTGTCGAAAATATGGATAAACTGACTTTGACATGAGCCACAGTATATTAAGTAAAGCAAAGTAATTGTCACAATGTCAAACTGTAGTGAAGGAGACCTTTAAATAGTATTTAGAGTGCAAGACTTTTACTTGTAATATAGCACTTCTATAGGGTATTAGTGTTTTTCTTTAACGTTTTACAGTAGTACAGTAGTTTTAAGAAATGCATGGACGTGTTTGTCTTTCAGCTTACTATCTTGTCTTCTCCGTAGATTTTTTGCAACTGCTCAGCCACCTCCAGTGTCCCATCTGGGCTTCCGTCGTCGATCACAATGATCTCATAGTTGTGCCCACTGTAAATAAAACAAATTTAACTGAAGCCATCTCTAATACACCCTCAAAAAAGATAGTTATCTCCAGAACAACCGTTTTTGTACTGTTGCCTTCACGCACACAACATAAATCCTGGACGTAAAAAGCAACAAGCAGAGTTGTTTCACTCCGGTTTAGCGACAACTCATCACTGACAGCAGCGTTAGCTAACTTAGCATTAGCCGAGAAGCTCTACTAGTTTCCCCAAACTCACCTTTCACCGAAATATTTCACCAAAAGCCACACTATCAAAGGCAGGTTTTCCCTTTCGTTGTAGGTAGGTAATAATATGGAATATTTGTCCCCATTATCCCGGCCTGTGGGAGACGTTTTTCGGCTTGCCATGGCGACGTGAACCTACTTTATCCCACCGCGCACAGTTGAAAAACATCTACCACACAACATCCTGTTTGTAATTTTCAAAATAAAGTATAATAGTATGCATTTTTAAAACTAAAACGTAAATATAACGTAAACAAATATAAACGTTACAAATAACTAGAGAATATTTTACCTTTTTCTACTCTACATTTATCTGAGAACTTTAGTAGTTTCTTTACAAAATAAGATTTTAGCATATAGATCATAAGATATGAAGATATCACAATAAAATAAGCACAAATTAGAAAATAAAGTTAGACATATAAGCATACATCTGTGATCTGGGCTGTTGGAGGGACACAGAATTGGTAATATGCTGCTTTTCCATTATTTTAGTAGTAAAATTCAGTGTACACATGACTGATAATGATCATAATCTGATTTACATTGTAATTATAGTACAGTCAGGGGCCATTGATGCTTTTCTTACTTCTTGCACCACCTATAAAATGCAAGTAATCAAACAAAGTATATTCCGTTGATAAATTATTAAAAATTTAATAGAATAGTGACTAACAATTGGTACCGTTGCTTGCTCTTACCTTGAAAATCATTTCTGACAAGACCGGAAAATGGACTCATTAGTTAAACAGACTTGACAAAGCCACTTGTTCCCTGCCTAGTTGGAAGTTAATCTGTGCTCTTCAAAATAGACACCACTGGAAACAAGTCCATTCTCAACATGGTTCCTACACAAGCAGAATGACATTATGACACTTTTCTCATTAATGATTCCTCCTCTGTTTATATGTTTTTTTCTTTTTGCAGCTCAAGTTTAGTCCCAGAACAGCAGCCCTGGAGCCCGAACAGGTTTAGTCTCCAGGAAGAAGTACCCAGATTTTCTACTTAAGTAAAAGTATTAATACCACAATGTAGAAATACTTTAAGGCACAAAAGTATGGCCACCAAATTATTTGCTTTGCGAAGACAAGATTTCTGTCATGGCCTTCAAGTGGGTAGAGTTTTACAATCCTTTCCATCATGATAATATATTCCAAGCTATTTTTTGAAATAAACCCATCACACATCATTAGACATTAATGGATTTTATTAACAAAATTAAAATCATACATACATAAAAAAAATCTCTCTTTCACTCTATCACACACACATAAACAAACACACTCATACATACACATTGTATAATGCTTATTACCCAAACCCCAGGAAGGCAGAAAACGTAAACATGAACATTCTCACAGTATCATTTATACCATGGAACAAAAAGAAGCTTTTACACCATGGATTATGCATTTTCATTATCATTGAGGCAGTTAAGGTTAGAGTTAGTAACAAAAGGTTTCAGTGCGAGTATAGTGTATAAAACATCACTTTACGAGTCCCAGTAGGAAAATATGTGGATTTCTACTCATCAAATACTATTCTACATTAGAAAGCTTCCTACTTTTTCAGCCACTTGTATATTAAAAAATACTGCAACAGTGGAACATTGAGAGGTCCTTCCTGTATTGTTTCCTTTTCTCACAAGTGATTAAAGCTTCTGCATCAGTCAGTGGAAAATTCATCACCCCAGACCTCTTCAGTGGTGCTTTTCTTCCCCCTTAGCTCCGTTCCCAGTCTGTCATTCAGCTCCAATGGAACCATAGTCATTTCAAACAGATGCTAGTCGCCTTACCATTGCTGCCTGCTTGTTTATATCCATTCAAGGTTGATAGCCATAATAAGCATCTTCTGGGTGAAGAGAACACACAAAAATAGTTAGAACTTCTACACTGTATTTGGCAGCTCAGACAAACTGTTGTCTATGAATAATAGATTGGAATAAACAATAAAGTGGCTACTCCTAATGACAATCCCTCCAAATAAGCTCATCTGTTTTCAGTTCCCCTCAACTCCAGAGAGACTAATAGCATCATTTAATATAGCATTATAGCATTGATGTGGCATTTGATATAGCATAATTTAGGTAATTGTTCTGGTTTTATGGCCTGCAGCTTTACTTTTTATCCACTCTCAGAGACACAGACAGACAAATGAATTAGTCGGTGAAAATAGTGGAGCTTTTTGTTGATAAAAAAGTTAGATGTTTCCCACAGTTCCCAAGTTGGTGGAAGCTAAATACATCAGACAGCAATTCACCATTGTGGAGATATGACAAGATTGGTGAAACTGTTAGGGAACTGTAATGCTTTCACAACACAACTGTTTGTTTCTATTTGTTTCTATTCTACTGAAGCATTCCCTTTATCTCAATAAAAGCTTCATTAATCTGGAACTACAGCCTGTATCATTATCTTTTAACCATCCACTGCTCTGGACACAACAGGGTCCGGATCATCATATGGTGTCTTCATATTCATCTGTGTGTCATTTGAGTTAGTGGATCTTGGCTACTAACCTGTTTGCTGTGGAACTCTGTGGCAACCTCCACTGCTGTCACATACACCTGGAGGCCCAATTTCACCTGGCTGTCCTGGGGGTCCGGGAATCCCTGGAAGCCCTGCTTTACCATCATCTCCTTTGGAACCTGATTCTCCCAGCTTGGACTCACCTGGAGGACCTGCAGACACACATAATACACAACTTGAACATGGCTGTCTACTGTTATTGGACAGTTTTGCAACATTAAAAACAACAAGCACTAAAAGCAGAATTGGTGACATGTTTTTGAGATTATAAACTGTGCATCCACATCAGTAATTAATGCTTCAGCCCAAATTACTCCTGAAGAGGTACCTGCAAATCCTTTGGCCCCTGTGGGCCCCTGGACGTTGCCTCCTGCATCACCTTTCTGTCCTGTCACACCTCTCCTTCCTGCAGAGAAGAATATGGATAGAAAGTTTATAATATTATCATAATGTTACATAAAAACATAAAACATTTATTATTCATAACTGATTTTTGTTGCCTTACATGTACTGCATGGAGTCTTACCCTGTTCTCCTGGGTATCCAGGCCTGCCTGGTTTTCCGATTGAGCCAACATTGCCCTGGTTGCCTCTGGCACCTGGAGGGCCCCTGGGCCCTGGTATACCTGGTTCCCCTGGGGGTCCCACTGGCTCCTCAATAGGAGCTGGCTTACGACTTATCTCATTGATGAACTGGTCGAGCTTCAGCACCTCCTCTGAAAAGAGGAGAATGTTTTAAGTTATACTGTAGAAAACAAATAAACTAAAACCATGATTGTTGACAAGTTGCTAGAGTTCTTACTGTGCACTAGATGCTCACAGGCCTGCGTGACCAGCTGGTAGATCATGGCCATAGACTGAGGTTCCCCCTGTAAAACATCAGCAGATTCACCAAATTCACTGTAAGATTCAAAAATTATACTTTTATACATAAAAGATGAAAAAACACTGAAATAATCAAGTAATTTATAAGAAAATGGAAATAAAGCTATAACCCACCTTTTCTCCTCGCTCCCCTTTATTCCCTGGCAAACCCTATAAGTAAAAAAGCATAATTATAAACAACCACATCTGCAGAAAGATATGTCTAATGTTGCAATTTGTTTCTCTGGTCTTACTGTGGGTCCCACAGGTCCTGAGGGACCCCTTTCCCCTGCAGTCCCTTGGTGCCCTTGTATTCCTTGGATACCCTGTACAATAGAAACACGCAGATCAGTGGACCAGCAGACAAAAATATAGATGTGAGAATCCACAGGGGAAAAGGGTTCATTGTCAATAAATTAAATGCGAATGAACATAGTTTAAACTGTGTCTACAGTAGAATTTAAAAATATGACTTTTATCTGATATATGTCTAAAACTCAGCACCATAGTGAAAATACTCAAATTCTACACATGAATGAAAATCGTACCCTGGGTCCAGTAATGCCGGGTGGTCCAATGTTACCTTCAACCCCTCTAATACCCTGTGAGACACATTGCAGACAGATGAGGACAGATGATACAGATGGAGAGAGTCATTACTTCAGATTAACCACATGAAGAACTTATAATATTTACTGCTCTATGAAAGCTTTGGATTAACAGCTCACCTGAGGGCCTGGGATCCCCTCGTCCCCTTTTGGACCTGGAGGCCCAGGTAAACCCTACAAAGAAAGAGAACAGGGAGGTTGGACAGACACCACTGAGAGACAGATATATTGGTTTACACACAACAATACATGGGCAAATACTGTTTTGTGGTATTTCTATTTCTGGTATTTTTGGTGACCACACATTTCCAGTTCTAACTCACCCGAACCCCTGGCCTTCCAGGATCTCCCTTGTCACCTCTTGCACCTGGTGGCCCCTACAGTGAAAATAACGAAGGCCAGAAACTGTCACATTTTGTACAGTATGCTAGATTCTTAAGTCCTTAGACAACAAAAGTTAAAACCACTGGATAGTGACAAGACTGTAAAAGTTACTCACCAGTTTACCCTGCACAGTCATTCCTCTGGGCCCTGCACTGCCTACAGATCCAAGGCCTCCCTCAAATCCTGGCTTTCCTGGAGGACCCACCTCACCCTGACACCCAAAGAAAAATTACATAAAGACATAATCTGGTGATCCAAAACACAAAATAAAATACACTATAGTGTGTCAGTGTGACACTTGGTCTGACAAGGATCCTGAATAAGATTTTTGGTGTACAGTGTGAGGCTCCAAAGCTGTTTCTGGATCACAACCTGAAGATACCTTTGCAAACTAGAAAACTCTTACTAATAGCAGGACATGGAAAAGGTACGTATACCTAAAAATTAGCTTTTATTTGATTACAATACACAATACAAGCAGCCGGGGGACAGAGAGTGTAAGACATGCAATGTGCTGGACCTACTGGACTCAGATCAGGGTTGTTGCGTTTATATAATAAGTAATATTTTAAATGACATGCAGAAAATTGCTCTTGTATAGTATTATCATAAACCACAGGTCTGACCAGAACATGGAATAAGCTGCAACACACTGTTGCTGTCAGCAAACATTTTTTGTGGTTAACAGTTAATGTATATTTAACTGGAAGGGTAAGGAAAAAAGTCTAAAAGTCCGTGTTTGTGTACATTAATTAATGGCCCACATGGGCTATGTCTCTCTATGTTCCCACACTCTGATGCACTGCTGCCCTTGTTTCTTGACTTTTAAGCAGCTTTGCTCTGCCATTTTCTCACATCCCTATACACTTCTTTATTTCTTCCTTGGACCAAACTAAAGTTAAACATATTGTGTCCTGGTATCCCACGGTTTTCCTAAGGCTAGTGGGTTTGATGATAGTCTGGAATAACTTTCCATAATTGGTTAGAACCATAATTCGTCTGATGTGAACCAAGACCACCTCTTTTTCAGATCATCCATTTGGTCCCAACTATGATCTGAAGCACCTTTCACACATGCTAAATTGATTAGGACCAAACTGATCAAGTCTGAAGGAATGTCCAAATAAGCCAGATGTTAAAATGCCCTTAATAAACATTATGATTTAAGAAAGACATTAAATATTCTATCATTACCTTTTGACCTTGCTCTCCCTTCTCGCCTTTCTCACCCCGAAGGCCTGGTTTTCCCTGGTTAAAAGAGTAACAAAGAATGTCAACATGCTTTATAATAACTGGATCAAAAACGTAGAACAACAGACCCAACAGTGACCTACAGTTGGTCCAGGAGACCCAGGAGCTCCAGGCTGGTCAGAGGTGCAGGTACAGGTGTAAGCTGGGGCAGGACAGCTCTCATCATCTCTCTGATGCACATAAACAATAACAGTAAAGATATTGTAGAATAATAAATAATAAGCACTACAAAAGTCATCAGCAAACAGTGACACACATCTGACTGTATAACTAACAATTTTTTAAGATATATTTTTATTTCGTAACAGATTTTCAACCACTAAGCAATGAAAACCTTCAAACAAGGAGCTGATTTATATACTGACTCAAATACATTATCAACATACAATAGGCCTATATTTAAACACTTGAATATGAGAAATTGTAAGCAGCAAACTGACCACTGCAGGCAGGTCACAGCAGGTGTCGTCTAAAGCCCACGTGGTGTTACAGACAATCTCAAACGACTGCAGCTGGAACTGGACACAATGAAGACAGAGGCAGAGGAAGAGATTTTTATATGAGCTGAGGATGTACAGTTTATTTCCAGACTGGGCCTGATAAAAAGCAGAGAAACTGAATGGAATAAAATTAAATATACCGGGGCAGATCCACTATTGGGTCCTCTTGTCTTCACCAGTTTTCCCAGCATCTCAAAACCATCTGTCGGTACATTTCCTAGAGGGCGGGCGGGTCTCTCACCAACACGCTGGCAGTCCACAGAGAGGGACACACTCACCTGGCTGACAGACAAGTGAACCTGCCAAGTGGAAGAAACCAGAATTATCAAATTCAACCACACATTTTTAATGATCCCAGAATACTTTCATATTAGGCCACTTGGTCAGATTTTTTTAGGGAGGGACTGTCTGTTACACCTTGTAACTCTGTTAGTACAATTCTTACTTATTGTTTTACTTTAATTGTGAATTTGGGGGAAATATTTTGTAATTACTGTTCCTATAATCTGAGGGTGCTTGGTAAGATGTGATGCTGCCATGGAGAAAGTTCTACATGTGGCCTATATGAAAGTATGCTGAATTAGATATTAACAAAAAACATACTCGTGAATGTACATACTCGTATGTCTGGATTATTTTGATAAAAAAAATCTAGCATTATTAAATGTATTTTTACTTTTAACTTTTAAAAAATTATTACAGGAGTACAGGTGAAAGATTTCTACTTTTAAATCTCACTTGCCATCTTACATTTTAGTGACTGTGCCATCCAGTTGCTTGACATGCAAAGTAAATTTTATGGATTAATATTAAAGTTCACAGTACATTCATTTCTAGGAAGTAATCCAGTTTTAATAATCATATCTCATTCACGTATTACATTTTCGATCTGTGTATTTTATTAATCATCTTTACACAATTGCAACAAACCTGAGATTACACCGCAAGTGGAGTCTATTTCTAACCCCCTCTTTGACATTTCCATCATGCTCTTTTTCATTATTGCATATCTTGACATTTCTGTTTTATGACAATCTACATAAAGAGGAATAGGTAATGAAAAAGGTAGATGACAACAAGTATATTCAGCCTGATTTGAAAATATTAACATGTTCGTCTCCTAAATGACAGTGAAGCTTTCATTGAGATTCTATTAAACCTGCTCTGGGTTTACTGTCTCACCTTGTGAAAACTGCCGTAGAACAGTCTGTGCACCTGCGACTGGTCAAAGGTCAGTTCCTGCACCTCTCCTCTGTAATCCAGGCTGAAGTAGACTAGATGCTTGGTGGTAGCTGTGTAAAAGCACAAATACAAAAGCTGATATTCAGTGATAAATTTAAAAATGCAAAAACTACGAGGCTCTATAAGTGCTATGTCCGCTACAGTGTCAGCTGTTTGATCCGGTTGGGTGCAAATAAATAACAACAAAATGTAGAGAGGGTTTTTACACCACTGGTTCTTTTTAAAAAAAATTTTTTTTTTGCTGTGAAAGTCTGTTAGTGTGAGTTTTAATATATAGATCTAATGAACTGAATCCTGCTTACAAGTCTTGTACACGTCATACAAAGTCTGTTTAGTCTCAAAGTCTAAAAATAATAATAATAATAAATAAACAGCGCACCATTATACACATTCCTTACCATGTACAAACACATTCACAGTTTATTCATTCACGCTGCAGTTTATTTTATATATTTTAATAAATATCTTAAAATATTTGATTCAATAAAATTGAGTCTTTAAAAGCACTGTATACATAAAATATATCCTCATTTTAATAATTATAGAAGAAAACAACTGTATCCCTTCATTTTGGGAAATCTGATAAAATAGTAATAAAATTAACTATGTATTCATAGTTTGGACTGTTGACAAAGCACATTGACTTCTTATATATTTCAAATCTGTGTACCTTCTGTTCAGTTCAAATCTGCTCTGAAATGGTAAATTGAAAAAAGCAAAAACGAGTAAATTTAAATACAATAAACAGACAATATAGACAATTAATCTAACAAATCTAAGTTGCTGAATTCTGTGTGTATTTAATACAATACAAACACAAGACATCGTTTTAAAAAAATCCATTTTAACTGTGCTGACACAAACCAGAGCTAAGCTAAGCATTAACCCAAGGTTTAGGGATATTTCATGGTGACATGTCTGTAGATTATAGTCAGTGTCGACGAGGAGTAGTAAAGCACCCACAAATAAATAAGCATGAAAGGAAAACAAAGCGTTTACTTCAGCTAGCGGCTTACAACTTATATGAAATGCAACACACACAAAAACTCAAGTGAAAACTGGATCTTACACTGACAGAGCACATTTTATATTATTTAGTGACATTGTGACATGTGACATGTGATGTGGCACTTCGGCTCGTCTTTAGGGGTTGTTACAATTTTGCCTACCCACCAGATGTCACTGGACTTGCTTTGCTTGAAGCCCCATTTTATTATTTAATTTTATAGAAATTTTCAGCATAAGTAGTTCATAAGGCTCATCAATATCTGTCCACAAAACTCATATGCTGTAACTGTAACGTTAACGTTACTGTTGTGCGATCCAATTCCTTTGCATGTTGCTGTGTTATGGTTTTTCGCACAGGGCGCTTTTACTATGAAGGATTTATGTCGGAAACTCTTGCTAGGCATTTAGAGCTGGACAGATGTGTTGGGTACCTTCACACTGTTCAGGGGACCCAAACAGGTGAAGATGCTAGCTTAAGTCAACATTTTGTTTCCATTCATGCTTATTTGATAGTGGGTGCTTTACTACTCCTCCTCGACACTGACTATAATCTACAGACATGTCTGATCCTCAGGTTAATGCTTAGGGGGCGTAATGTGGGAAATTACAGCAACTTCAGTTGTAAAATAAATTTTGATAGAGAATAAATAAGGCCTATCTGGGGAAGGACAAGTAGTCCAGTTAAAAGCAGCAAAGTTAAATTGGATTTTTTAAAAAGAAGAAAAAGATGTCTTGTTTGTATTGCCTAAATCAAATTAAGAGATGTGGGGCCATATTGCCTAAACAGTGGAGATTTGTTGGCTTTGAATTGATTGGAAGGTACATGGATTATTTCACCTGTCATAATCTATAGCTCAAGAAACAGAAAAATCTTGTAGCAATAATTCAAAATTTCATTGATTAAATAAATAAAGATCCTATAACAAAATATGAGACTAGTAGCTTGTAGTGTGGAAGATGCACAAATGCATAAATACTACTCACGGTCGAGCACCACTCCCATCTTTGGTTGGAAGTCAATATCAGTGAGCTGCCAGAGAGCGAAGGGTTCCCTAGGCGTATCCTGTAACATGCGGAAGGTGATACTGATGGTGTGCTCTGGAGAGAAACCTGCAGGGTGGATAAACCTAAAATGAGGGAGGAAATGCTTGATCAGTATGCTTCTGTTTAATAACTGGTCAGCTGGTGTCAGATCAAAAGCAGCAGTCAGATGTGAGATTTTGTCTTCTAAAACCCCTAAACACAGACACAGCCACGGATAACGTCTTCTGTAATACATGTTCCACCTGTCAGGATAGCCTCTGCCCCCTGTCTTCCAGACCTACTCTTCTCTCTGCTCCTAATCCCTGGCTCACTGACCAGACATGTTATTATTGCACCTTGCTAAGGAGTGCTGAGAGGAAGTGGTGTATATCTAGGACCCCGCCTGCTCTTGCTGAATAATGGAATCTGCTCTCTTTTTCTCACAGCATCACCGAGGCAAAAACTAAATACTATCAGGACGAACTGACAACACCACTGACACCAGAAAGCTGTTCTCCACTTTCAAATCACTCCTTTACCCTCCTCTGACCACCTCTCCTTACTGCTGATGACTTTGCCATCATCATATTTATGCATTTGTGCATCTTCCACACCACTTTACACCACAACACATACACCCTCTGTCTATCTAACCTTCCTACCACCTGCTCTCTGGATCCCATCCCCTCCACCGTCCTTCAAGCTGCTGCACCTACACTGGCTTCCTGTAGCCGCCCACATGAGGTGCAAACCTCTGACTCTACAGAATGATCAACTCAACTGCCCCTGTCTACCTAGACTCCTTCATTCAGATCTACAATCACTCCCACTGCACTCTGCCAATGAACGGCATCTGGCTGTCCCATCATAAAACAAGAAATCCGATGCATAGCTTTTCAGCTCTGTGGTCCCACAATGGTGGAATGAGCTACTGGACCAACCTCACTCCCAATATTCAAAAAAGTGCTTAAAAGAGAACTTTTCAATAACTTTCTGTGCACCTAAATACACTACAAAAATGCACTTTCACTAAAACTTACATCTCATGAAACTGACACACTTCTTCTGATAGAGCTTTGCTTTAAAGTTTTTTTCCTCAATTTAGATTTTTGCTGCCTTGTACCTCACCTGTAAGTCGCTTTGGATGTGTCTGCCAAATGTACTAAATGTAAATTTAAATGTAACTTGTGTTTTTTCAGTAATAAACAAATTTGAATTATCTTATGAGGTTATTTCAGTGTATTTCAATGATGGTTTCTGATGCCAAAATGTCACTGCAGTGGGCAGTAGGTATATGCAACGGTACACGTCAATTAAAGTAATCTGCATCATGTGTAACTGCGGCCTCTTCAAAACAATTCTGAAATAAATGAGATAAACTGAATTCCTTCATTTCCACGTTTATCCTCACATGTCTCACTTGCAATAATGTTGAGAGAAGCTAAGATGCAAGAAGGGATTTGATTGCTCTGTCCACTTGTGGACACTGTGACAAAAAGTAACTGTGCATTGGAATTCGTATTATGCATATATCATGTCACACCTTTCAAACACAGGTGAATTGATTATACGTTATATATATCTATATATCTATATTAATATAGAATTTAAAATAAGAGAACACATCAGAAAATCACTAAATGGGATTTTTTGTGTGAAAAAAGTGTCTCACTTGGTGCTCTGTGTCAGTTGAACATCTTTGTACAGAGTGTAGGTGGGAAGGGTGTTGAAGACAAACGCCTCGGCTGCCACACCCTCCACGGACGAGTGAGCTCTCTTAGTCAGACCAAATGCCTCCATCATGTCAAACCCTGACACAACAAACACATGGCAGGAATAAAATTATGCATATCTTTTAAAACATCTTCTAATTTATGATGTTTGCATTTTTTAAAATGAGTCGTTTACGAGAGAGTATGTTATGTGAGAGAACAGTTGTTTCACCTTTAACAATGCTGTTTCTGATGGTGACTTCAGGGCACACTGCAACACAAGAGGGCAGTGTTGAATCATCAAGAGCAAAGTAGACAAACCATCAGTAGATATTTTTATGTTTTCAGCTAAAAATTCTCTCTCAGGGTTCCAAGATTGTTAAAACATATTTGCTATGTGTCCAAGCACCTTTTGATCAACAAAGTTATTAGATATGACGCATGAAAGAAATTAATAGTTTTATATAGCTGGGGAGTTATTTGATGGTTTTATTCATATTTCTGTTATTTGAATCAATAATCCGGAACAAATCCCATTTAAAATGACACATGAAGCATGAAACATACTGTATGTCGGTCCTCATAAATTGTGTAATTTCAACAACCTCACCAAAACCAGTTGCTACACATTTTGTCATTGTGTTAATGTCTAGAAGATGAAAGATCTATTAATACTCCTGTTTCCCTTGTTTTAGAATAGAAAATGTCTGCTCCTGTCCCCAGAAAGCTTACCAAAATAATTCACGTTCTAATCAGATTTATTTCAACATGACAAAAGCAACACATTGAGTTACCTTCGTTGTGGACAGGATACACCCGGGATTGAATGGGAATTTCAGCTGGAGCTGTGGCTGTAAAAAGAACCAGAAATAACTATCATCAACAACAATCAAGGTGTATAAATTACTAATTTAATGATGCACAGTAAAAAGTGTAGATGTCATTAATTTTTACATTCTGTCTGTGTTACTGTGATCGTGTCAGACCTGTTGAATGGAGAATGGAGACAGCAGCACCTTCAGCTGAGCCGAGGAGTGAGTGCAGGCTGATGCGATACAGAGTCTCTGGCTTCAAATCAGTGAAACAGTGGCTGCTGCTGGAGTCATCGACAGTTTCTTCCATTATTTGTTTGTCTAAACACACAGGACGGGATGGCAGTGGGTAAATACAGTGGTTTCTGACACAGTACAAAGATTTGTCAGTTGCTATAGATTTTTCTGATTACCTTTGACAGGCTGGATGACAATGCGGTACCCATCAACAGCAGACACAGGTCTCCAAGACACACACACGCTGGAGTGGTCTGACCTGACCACACTCACACTGCTAACCCTCAGACTCACTGCAGAGACACACAGAAAGCTATGAAATTGGATCAATATATACAACAGCCAGAGGTGAAAAGATAAACTTGGTAAACACACAAACAGACGAGCAGAGAATCTTAAATACACAATAACAGAGAGCACCACATGTTTGTGAACTGAACCTCATTTAAGCTTGAATGTTTTCTAAAAACTATAACTTATGATTTGTTCATCCACTTTAACCTTTAATTATCTGACAGAGAAAATGTTGTTTCTACTGAGTGCACATAATTAATTATATTTTGTAAGTAAAAGCATATTTAATGATGCATGCAAAACACTCAAAAACTGTTGGGACAGAGGTAAATTCCCCTGTCCTTTTAATTATTAATTCGAATGACTTTTTGCAAATTGGATATTTTCACATTCTTCAGCCTTTACAAGACTGCTCAACAGTCTGGACTGATGAAGCGCACACACTGTGTATATGAGGTCACACTGATGCGACGCATGCAGAATGAGGTCTGGCACTGCCCGTCTGAAATACCCACTGTATCTGTTCAGCATGTTTGACTCACTGGTTTTTCCCTGAGCGGAACCACTGCCTCCTTCTCTGTTTCTGTACTCGGCAGTGACCAGGATACTGTATCGTGTATCTGGCTGCAATGACTCAAGCACCACTCGCTTTTCGGCGCCTGGGACCAACACCTGCAGAAAACCATCCAACCTTATAAGATCATCCATGACTTGACTCAGTGGTTTATTGTCCAACAGGATGAAGGACAATGTCACTTACAGTTCTGTCCTGGGTTTCGGTTCCAGTCAGCGCAGTGTAAGACACACGGTACTGGAGAACATGAGCGTTGGGGGGTACCCAGCTGACGACCATGCTGACTGCAGTCTCCTCTGAGACTGATACGCTGGAGGGGCCTCCACCAGACACTGCAGGGACAAAATTCAAAAAGCAGTGACATTTGGACTTACTACAAATGTTATTCAGTTAAGTTTTAATCAGCACAAAACAGCACAGCACCTTTTTTGGACAAATAAAACTAAATACAAAGAGCATTAAAATGTTCATGGTTCAAGAAGTTATTTATATAGCAGCACATCAAAACAGAAGTCATCTCAAAGCACTTTAAAATGTATGGTTTAAGACCTTACAGAATTTAATAATGCATTTATACAAACATATAGAGAAACCCAACAAATCCCACTTGAGCAAGCAATAATGTGCGGTAATGCCAGATAAAGTGCTTAACTGTTCAATGCACCTACATTTATGTTATTTCTAAGTTTTGTTATGTTTCCTGCTATTACTTTCTCTACACTACTACTTCAAGTTCAGCACTTTTACTTATAACAGAGTTATTTTAATTAAAACTTTATATACTGAAGTATTGCCACTTTTAATTACATAAAATAACTGGACTCCAGTCTCATAAAATGATCATAACAACACGTGAGGACTCATTTCATGAAGCAGGCCGACAACTATATCATCTGTGAGGTTAATTATAATGTTTCTGTTGTTGTACTGAGAGACATCGCTGTTGATTTCTACAGAATAAAAAGCAGTGGGAACGTGACATTAAATCAGAGGATGAACGCTACTTAAATAGAACAAATTTCACAACATATTATTTCATATACATAACATAACATAGCATATATGTTCAGGTGAGTGGTTGCACTGTGACCTGAGTTATATACTGCAGTATTTAACACATGATTGGACAGTGTATTCAGAATTTTAAGGTTTTCATGCTTGGATTTTATAATGCTCATGCCTAGTGATAGTTATTACTGTCCAGTACTGTTGATATTACTTAATTAGTTTGTTCAGTGTAGATTTGTGTGTGGGTGTATATGACTCACAGGTGCTATAACGAATGGCCACAGCTTCACTCTGAGCTCCATCTCCATAAAGTGCAGACAGAGAGATCTGATATTCTTTATCGTCCTCCACCCCCTCCAGGATCGCCCCTTCACTCTCACCGCTCACCCTTAACTAAAATACACAATGTGGATTAAATCAGCAACATTTTATCAATTGTTATAGCACAATAAATGTGTCATCATCCGGCCTGAGAAGGGACGGATGGACTCTCCAACCATCCATTAATTCAACCTCACCTGCCTAAGATCCCCTCCACTGAGGGAGATCCACTTGATGAGGTAGGAGACAACATCATCTGCTGCAGCCTCCCAGCGCACAGTGATATCACTGCCTGAGAAATTAGTCACCCTGAGGTCTGATGGGGAGGGCACCTTCACTGGGAGAAAGAAAAATGACACTTTCGTCCACATTGAGTTTAAACACAAACTCATTAATGCATCAAATGAAATCTTAAAGAGAGACTTACGTGTGGTGACATTACTGGTGAGTGCTGCTGACAGGCCTTGTGGGTAGCGAGACTGGATTGAAACCAGGTATCTGGACAGAGAGGACAGGTTCTGCACCAGCACTGAGTTCAGACCTGATACCTCTATCTGGAGAAAGATTTAATAGAAATGAAAATTATTTGGATCCCCATTAGCCACCTTTATAGTCCCCACAAGTTATCATTATGTTACAATAAAAACAAAATATTAAAATGTGTAATATCTAATAGCAAATGACCTGGTCCTTGAAATAGGGAGAAACGTCTACTTAAGGAATAGATTGTATTAAAATTATGGATGTTAATATTTACTATTAGTATTTAAGTGTATAGTACAGGATAATAGGGGTTAAATGTGTAAATAATAAAATGTATTTCTGCTGAATCTCATTTAGTTCTGTTCACAATGACTCACTGTCACACCAACATGCCTTACATGGGATAAAACGTAGTATTTATTAGTTGTATGAGTAAAACCTAGGGTAAAATGTGAAAATGTATGCTGTAAAAGTCGCCCACAAAACGACATCAACTCCTTTTTCAGTGGGTCTTTTCTGCAAAGTGTGTTCTACTTGATTCGAATGGTTGATTCACTTAAAGGAATCTGAGTGCTATTTTCCCTCTAAGCGACTGAAGATTTCCAGCTGCATAATGGACTGTAAATTGTTTAATAACTAGTTTAAGTCTGAGCTTGTTTATTCTGACTGAAAAAACAGTTGTGGAAATCCAATCATTACTGCACACAGTAAGTACACAGGGTATGTAGTGAACTTATCCTTTAACAATCAACAGAACAAACCATCAAACCGTTGCTTAGTTAGTGAGTAAACAGCTAATACTGTTTAAAAAACAATGTTATTATCATTATCCTTCAGGATAATAGAGGTGGGGGTTCAATAATATTATGTTAGTAGTTTTACTGAATGAAAAAGGACGTAACCAGACACAGCTTGTCCCAGAAAGAAACAAAAGAGTGTATCTAAACTACTATAGCGTGCTGACACTTTGTTAATCGTACCTGTATTGTCGCTATCAAATAAACGTCGAGGGGTTCTGCTGCAGGTGTTTACATTAGGCATGCGTTTTTTTGAATTTCAAAATGTGTCTATATACTGATTTATTTGAAGGTACTGTAAAAGACTTGTTTGTTGGATTACCTGTTTGACATCACTGCCGTGGTTGGTGCTGTAGGTGATTCTGTGGCCGGGGGCGTCCACCGCTCCAGGTACCCAGCTCACTCTCAGTGCACTGTGGGTGACCATGGGGAAGTGAATGCTCACTGGCGGAGGGAGAGGGACTGCAGGAAGGGACAGCAAAATAAAAAGGAAGAGAAGCAGAAAAAGAAGAAAAATTATTATTCCATCCAGTAATATCTATTTATTTTCTGTGCCAGAGATTGTGATGAATTAGAATGATGAGAGAATATTTACTATTGAAAAAAGGAATAAGATTGAAAGAGAAAATGCTGGCGTGATGGCAAAAAAAAACAACAATAGAAAAGAAAATAGAACTGGAAAAGGGAAAGCGAAATGTGCAATGTGAGTGTCTTACGAGTGGTGGCAACTGCAGTGACTGGGTCACTGGGCTCCTCATCATAGAGAACATACAGAGTGACAGAGTAGTCTGTTTCTGGCATTAACCCTTCTAGCTCCACCATTGTCTGGTCTGCATTGAATTTTTCCTGTAGTGACATTAGAGACATGCAGTACTGTATATCTCAGCGTAATAATACTTGGCATAACTGCACACATTACTACAGTTTGGAGCAGCAATCATTGGGCAAGTTTTCTACAAGTCTTTGCTCAAAAAACTTTTTCTGATGAACAAGTGGAGATGATTATTTACATTAAGCAGAGAGAGCAGTGATTTAAAATTTTAATCTATACCTGCAGGCTTTTTATTCTTATAATTATGGCAACCAATTAAAAATAAACCTTGACTTACTTTAACAACAGATTCCATTAAATTGTCACTTGAAAGCATTTTCTTTCCTAAATTGAATTAGCAAATTCAATTTTGCAGAAAATTCATTACGGTTTCACTTCTTTAGGGATAGGCAGGATACCAGGGTTTATGGTTAAGTTTATTATTTTAAGTAATGCCAGTATAAAATTAACAAAAAAATGTAGTAAACACTGGACATATTGTAACTGTTGTCCTTGTACAGACAACATTTAACTTGTTATCTAATAAGCAGATAATAATGTGAGATTTTATCAGTAATTGCATAGATGCAGGTATTCATAATTTTTCCCTTCACCAAGGCAAATGATATATTTGATAGATTTTTTTTGCTTATTAAAAAAATAACAAAAACCTATTAACATGCAGATGTTATTATCTTCTACTCAACAATCGCTAAGTATGAGGTTTTTGAAACAACAATATGTATGAGAAACACTTGTAATCCCTGGGTCACATTAGAAAAAACATGTAGTGCAAAATGGTATTTAATATATTTATATACCTGTTGTAGAGCCACTTGTGTGTCTGCTGAAGACTCTTTTTATTGATGGGTATTGTGTATTTGCTTGCTATATTAAATCACATGTGCAATAAACCACGCAGCACAGAGAGTTCTCACCTCCTTGGCGTCGTCAGGCTCTCCATGGCTGAGTGCTGAGTACAGGATCATATAATGTGTTGCGCTGTGTGCTGCATCCCAGCTTACCCGCAATGTGCTGTAAGAGGAAGGGGTCACCTCAAGATTGGCAGGCATGGCCAGAGGCACTGAACAAGGAAGACAGAAAGAGAAAGAAACATAAAATCTACATTAAAACCAAATGAACTGTAAATCTCATAGACTCATATTTTAATTCACAAAAGAAAAAATATCAGATGCTTAAGTCGAGAAAATTTACCATTAAAACATTTAGAAATTTATGGCAGCAACACATCTCAAAAAATGACACAGAACAACAACTTTTTTTAAAATGAGAGCTGCAGTATAAAAGCATGGTTTTACAGATGAACCTGTAAACTGCTGATGGACATATTAAACACATTATGTCATTTACTGGTGAATAGAGACCTTTCAGACATCTTGTGCATGCACTTTGCTCCTAGTTTAGAAACCAACGGAACAACAAACAGGTAGTGACTGGTAAATGGTCTGTATTTACAGTATATAGCGCTTTTCTATGTTATCGGTACTTAAAGCACTTCTCATTCATACACACACTGGCACACACCTATGAAAGCCGAGCTGCTGTTGAAGGTGCGTGACCCATCGGGAACCTAATGGTAAGTGCTAAACATTACAGGGCCCTTAATGCTATTCCACCTTTTGAACAGTACTTGATGTACCTTCAAGTGTCCTGAGATGTAACATTGATGCTGATGAACAGACAGACAGAAAATTGCAGAAAAATTGCAGAGGAACAAAAATGAATCCAAATGAATCTGTCTTGCTGATTTCATTGAGGGAGTGAAAACGGATTCACTATTGTACATGGTATACAATATGTGCTGTCTTAATGCAAACATTTTTTTTCAATGCCTGTGATCTCCATACTGCGCAGCATTCCTAACATTTATTAAACAGAATATGGTGATATTTATTTTTTTGTGTATAACATACTCACAGCTAGTAAAAGGGCTTCAGTGTATTAACAGACACGATACTGACTGTTAGAACAATGTTTGTTTTGCTGAATCACAGTAACTATTATTAAAGAGTATAGTTTCATTTGTCTTATGCTGTTTTTTAAATAGAGTGCAGTGCCGCCAAAAGAAAACACAATATGCAACTGTTCATAAACATGACAGTGTAGCCAAAATGGTTAAAAAGTGTGATGTTGTTTTGTTCAGATATACAGTGGATATGCAGAAAGTTTTCAGACCCCATTCCCTTTTTTAATTTTATTATGTTGCAGCCTGATACTACAATTGTTTACATTAGTTTTTTTCTCATTAATCTATATTCAGATAATGGCAAAGTGAAAGCAGAATTTTAGAAATATCTGTAAAATTGAGTCTGAATACTTTGTATAATGTGATATAAGACAACAACAACGAGTTATGGATGAAGCGTACCAGCTACACTTACTTTTCACAAGACATCTTAAAAATAAAACATGAAATATCATTGATCGGCCCTTTAAATGTCATATAATCATCCAGATGAAATTCACTGAGATGCATCATTTTGATTGACATATTACCATCAAATATGTGTGACACATGATTGACAGAAATGCGTTAAAACAAATAAAATACAGTGCAGGAATGTAGGTCTTACATGTAGTGACAGTTCCACGGAGTGCCAGACCAACATTGTCTGCATACACAGGAAAGATGGACACGTGGTACAGTGTCTGAGATGAGAGGCCTTGCAGTAGCACAGTGGACTCTGAACCAGCCAAAACCACCTGGAACCAAAACACGTTGCTGAAATTTGCCATTATTTATAGTAAAAATGTTTTTTTCTGTAATGTGCTCATGTTTAATCACCAACTGTGAAAATGTTAGAATTATCTAGAAACACTTGTAGTGGGTAATTTTAATAACCTTTACCTGTGTATCTCAGCAGTAGGTTGCCAGGTTAAGGTTATTTTATTAGTCTACTAAGTATTTATGTGATCTAAGGTTTCTGACCTCTTGAGGACTCTGACCCTCTGCGCTGTGGTAAACCACTCGGTACTGTTTGACTGGCTTGGCAGGATTAGTCCAGTGAAGCTTCACTTCTCTTGAGCCCAGTTTGGAGAAGCGGAGATCATTAGGACTCGGGTAGGAGAGCGCCGGGTCTGTGGTGGGTCCAGGCTCCATTCCTAGAGACACAGACACAAAGCATGAGCAGCTTTATGAGTGAGCGATCACTTGAATAAAAAATGCATGCCTGCAGTAAAAAAACATAACGAAAACATGTCCTAGAGAAGATGATCTGCCTTAAAAATAAAAACCGTCTAGCAGGCACAGTAGGTTACGTTTTGCAATGCTGCGGTCTTCTATCCTCCCACACAAGATGTGGACTAGCCGTGCCACGAGTTTGCTGAGCAGAGGGAAGTCATTGACATTGTAGACGTTCAGATCCACAGGCTCCGACGCCACTTGTCTCAACTCGGCTTCATCTGCGTTCTTCACTCCTGGCAATTAAAAAAGTTAAGGACAAAAAGCATTTAGACCTAAACACCTCTGAGCACCTGAACAATACGGGATCTGTATTGTGAAACTATAGTAAAACCACATTAGGCTATAATTTGTTATAACCCTGTCAGGTGCCAGAGGCTAAGAAAACTAATTAAAATAAGATATGCTCTCAGTTTCCTGTAGAAATGCAGGGAGTTGATATGACTTGAAAATATGAGCGTTAAATGGCAAAGGTATTTAATCTCTACAAAATCTCTTTGTTTCTTTCTCACCTACAGCAATGATTTCCACGCCAGCATTCTTAAGCCGGTTTGCTGCAGCTATAGCGTCATCCTGAGATTTCCCATCGGTCAACAAGACCAGGAAAAACGGTGCGTCCAACCTCGCTCCTGCGTGAGTCCTCATGTTCTCCTCCATGACATGGAGCAGCGCCTGGCCTGAGGTGCATGAATGGTTACACAGACATATACGGTATTTACAGTAGGGTGCGGTATCAAACAGCGTCAACGGCGCATTGTGTGATGTATGTTTACCTGTAAAAGTGTTTCCACCCTTATATCTGAAATTCCTTACTGCCTCCAACAGCTGGTCTTTAGTGGTGAAGTTGTTGAGATTCCACTCTGTGCGAGGGTCTCCACTGTACTGGGTCAGACCTGGGATGAGAACACACAATACAAAACTGCTGTTTTTTTTTCATCTTAATCTTTGAGTGATAGTGTAAAGTAATAGTTATGATTTTAAAGTGGAGTTTCCAGACATAATATCCTTAAATCTGTACATGATTTAAACTTAACAAGGCCTGAACATTTTCGACTTCTGCAGAAACCTTATTAATGAGGTACGTTTGCAACAAACCCTGACTACACTTTATGTACATATATTTATGAACAGCATAACAAGTTCATAACAATGCTTTTTTACAGTAACTCATCAGACTGATGTCCAAAATCAGTTTCTTTGTGATGTTATTGAACTTTAAGTGTATTTTATACTAACAATTGTGTGAAAATTTCTAAGTGGTATTTATACATTACTGAGTATATTACTGAGTTTGTGTACTTCTACCATTTCTGCCTCTTTAGCATTTAGTATAACCTGAACATCTGTAACATCTAGTATAAGGACATGAATCGGACAGATGAAACTGTGTCTACAACCCACAAAAAGGAAGACAGATGGCTTCACCGCCACAGTCCCAGCACATTATTATCCTCACCAATCTGAATGTGGTTTGGTCCGATGTGGAATGGTGTCACCAGGCCCTCCAGGAAGTCTCTGACCCGTCTAAAATTGGTACGTCCGATGCTCCAGGAGCCATCCACTAACAACGTGATGTCTGCCGCTGCATCGCTTTTACACTCAAATGGTTTCTTTGGAGACATACCTTAATAAAAAGAAAAGGAAATAATATTATTGGACTTGCTGAATAAATGACAAGGAGCAGTGAAGCTGTTCTGAAGTTATTCTCTTGTGTGTCACCTATCTGTGTATTGTAAATTTAAGAAACAGATGGCTCTGTGCATTTAGGCAAAAGGTGCATGTTTGTGTGTGCATGTGTCGACATGGTGCATACATGAACATGAGTTTTCATGCATGTAATTTTACAGTATGTTTGTGTTGCTTTGGATTATAAAAGGAAATGTGCCCTGAAGCCGAACAGGATGGCCTCTCATTATCCCTCTGCCTGTCTGTCCCCTGTTTAAACACTGTCATCACAGTTAAAACTAATACTTAGCACTCTAAGCCTTTTAAAGAAGAACCAAAGATGATGGTGGCCAGATGTTCTTGAAGATAACTTACAGGGAGATTTTCTAAACAGTATCATTGTGTTTTGGCTCATTAAAAAAACAAATGATATCAAACTGAGTAATGTCTATCTGAATTTGTCATGTTTTCGCAGACATTACCTGTAACTGGCTGGGTAGAGAAAGGTGTTTTTCTGGGTTTCTCCTCAACCCGTTTACCCTGTGTAGTCCCCTGCTCCTCCTTGTTCTCCACCTTCAACCGATCCCGCTCTTTTTCTTTCTTCCTCCTCCTCTTATCTTTGGCAGTTTTGTCTTGGGTCTCTTCAGGGAGCTGTGAGGGGGTTTCCATAACTGGGGGCTCTGGATAGGAGAGGTAATGACAAGCACGGTACGGTAACAGTGAGATAAGCACAGATTATCTGGGAGACTGTCTGACTCTGGATGTGACTGGAAATCTACAGTAAATTTAAGGTTCATTTAAGTTCCTCTGTAACAAAGGGAAAAAAAATGTTTTTTTTATTGTGTATTTATTGTTAAAGTATAAAACTGTTTTTTATTAATAAGATACTTCTTTTTTTAGGCTCATACGTACATTTCTAAAAATGTGTACCTTCCCTCTTTTTTCTTTCTGACTAAAGGATTGTCAAAGCTCTTTGGTGTAGGCCACATAAACACAGTTATTCAGTACAAACTGTGCACATGTGTGTGCATGCTTGTAGGAGTGCATTTCTGCGCTGTGCCTCCTTACAGTTATAATAACAGAGGCCTTGGAAGATCAGAGTGTACAGAGCAACAAGTTT
>OMLM01020737.1:15413-34820 GCA_900302695.1 Helostoma temminkii | reverse complement strand
TTCTTTTCTGGAGTCACTTCATGTTACCACAAGAGGTAACAGTTAAAATCATTTTGTAAAGTTTATTTTTGGGTTTTGAGAAACTGACATGTTTCCCCACTTTTCCCATGGGAACTTTTTTTTATGGCTAACTACAGGTGTTTCAGTGTTTGTCCCCATTACAGACCTTGAAACTTCACACAGCTAATGACACACACAGGTCTGTAATATTAACGTAGACAAAGAGCTGTAAGAGGTCATAAAACTAACACATCTCCATCTGCACTCTGATTGCCTCAACTGATTCTGTTCAATTGACTGCATGCACATCATTTTTAGTAAGCCATTAGCAGCTTTAAGATAACACCTAATAATGAGGTACAATAGTTAAATGTCCAACAGCAGAGTTAAATTAGTCTTCGGTTATGAAAACCAGTAAGAAAATACAAGAGAGCTATTACGTGTCGTGTTACGTGTAGGCTGGTGCCCTTCAGAAACTAAAGAAAGCTCTCTAACATTATTCTTTGTGAATAGCAACATTGTCTCTCAAAAGCCTGAACAAAGATACAGTTAGCTGCGTGGTAGCTATGATATTGTGCATGCGAGGTGTTTTTTTATGTAGGGCCAGGCTGCTCAAGTGAGGCTTCTGTGAGGGAAAAGAAAAATCAATGACAGGTGAGGTGAAGACTAACAAATAAGGAAACATTCTGCATTTTTACTATGTAATAATATGAATAATGTGAAACACAGGCTGCTGTTTGCTTTTTAAACAGTTCTTATTTCATATCATAGCACAATAAAGCTAACTTTCTACTTACGTTGGCAGTTTAATATTAGTTTAAAGGGACAATATCTGCTTCCAATTCTAAGTGTTAAATCGATCCGTCTTAATTCGGTTTGATCATATTTGACTGTCAGAGCTCTCTGCTTGTATTTTACGTGCGCATCACGACTAGACAGGTCGCCGCTGAGGAGAGTTTAAAAGAATCCTCCAGTTGGCCTAAAGGCTTTTCAGACCACCTGACTTGCAGCCATCATGTGCAGTATGCAATGTGACAATTTTGCTCTTTTTTTATGTTTTCTCAGGTTTCACATGTACTCGCTTGCCGGAATGTTGAGTTTATGAATGTCTGAGTTTATGCTTGAGTCGTATTTCATCCATACTCGTCTGCCTGGCTGTCAGACAGAAAGGAAACGATGGACATTGTTATGCAATGACTGTGAATCTACTTGGTGGTAGACCTAAACCTAACCCTAATCTTATGTGATTAATTGTAGAAGCAACAGATGTAAGGACAATTTGGACTTGGCTACCATGATCATTGAGTTTCTCACAATTAATCTTTGTTTGGACCTCTGATCATTTTCAATTACCCCTGGAGCACATGCAGTAACTATGTGTTTAATGTACGTATGATTCCATTAAATTAAACAATACAGCCATGGTTCATTATGTTGGTGTCACTGTTTTTTTTCTATGCATACGAAAGAAAAACTATGACCCACTACATTTGTTGAATTATAGAAATTAAAATACTGAATAGAAATTAAAATACTGAACGTAAAAGCCGTTCTATTGAACATTTATTCACTGCAGGGAGGTTGACATTGTCCCAAATCAGTATCATTGTTCCTTTATTTATGCCTTTACAGCCCTGTGACCTCACCAGGAAAAAATGACACCACCAGTCTGAACTCCTGTTAACCTAGCAAATATCCAGGAGGTCTATGGAAGAAAGTACAGCAGTTCAACAGCTACTTTCTTAAGATTCGCATATTCTTGAGGTCTGAGACACAGTGAGTGCTAAAGCTGCAATTGACACACACAATTACACACAGACAGAGTTTAGCTGGTTTAAAAATTGCCATGTACAAATTCTAACAGAGAGTCACAACTAAGTGCTACTTTTAGTATTTATAAGAATTATCCACTTAATAAAAGGGTTATAAGTTAGAAACATTGTGGAAACTATAGCTTCAGGGGCCTTTAAAGTAGAGAGGAGAGATGATACAGCTAAGTGATCTATACAATAGACGTAAGAGAGATAGATACTGTACAACAATAGTAAAATAATATTGTAATAATATTAATTAGTGTTTATGGGAAGTTTTAATTACTGAAAAATCCACCTTAAATTAACACAAGTAAACACTAAATGCTCTCATATGCTGCATTATATGTTAGTTAATATACTATTAATTAGTTATATTACATAGTAAATGTTTTAGTAAATATATTAATATATTAATGTTTTACTGTTTGAGCATAAATAAACGCTTTTATATACTAACTTCGCACTGCACAAGCGTTGTGCTTATAGTTCCAGCAATGCGTCATATGCATCAGAGAGATTTATACTAGCCTATATTCACAAATTATTAAATTATCAACAGTAATTATATATAACTAATTTAAATGTATGTATAAACAGTGCCCGCTCACCGGTGTCCCTTCCTCAGGTTGGTTTCTTAACTGTTTGAAACAATGGACGGAAACTATCCTTTGAAAACAGACTATACTTTTTGTATTGAAGACATAAACCGGAGACTTCGACACTTCTGAGGGATAAAACTGCGCTCAACCAGCAAATAAGCTACCACAGCACCCAGGTGAGTCCTGGTGAAACTTACCTGGCTGTTTGGTGAGTCCAGGTTGTTGCTCACTGCATTCCTGGAGCGGGATGTCAACACCAGCCAGTTCCGCTAAATTGTGGAGGCAGCTCCCTACATCAGATTGTATCTGAAGGGGTGAAATCCGAGAAGCAAGGCTCCTCTGCTGCTCAGGCCTGGGCGTGGACTCCGGAGGAGGATATAAATCCTCTACGGCGCAAACCAGCCCAGTGCAGCCACAGCAGGACTGAGCCCACACATTACAGTGACTGACATATAATCTGTGTGTTACCTAAACAAACCGTGCCACTTGTCTCAGTTAGGCCCATAAGTCTTTGGATAGCCTCATTTTGGCACCACATAGATTTGGAGTGAAACAATCAACATGTTTTATACTTTTGGGGCTAAAAAAGTAATTTGACAATTGGCTGCTCAGCTTTTTTTATGACTAAATGTCTGTGTTTAACATAAATAAGTAGTTAATTTACAGTCAAGCAAATTAAAGAATTACTTTAACATCTACATTTCTTACAACTTCATGTCTTTGCAGGGGTCTGACGGCTTGACATTATATTCCTAAGAATAATAAATGTATCATTTTTCAAAATGCCAGTTTCTTTGTTTCTTAAAAACATTTTTTATATTCATATATTTTGTGTTTAAAACTGAAATATAATTAAATTACTCAAAAAAACAAGCTGAGGATTTACTGATAATGATAACACATAAACACAGCCTCTGAGATATCATTTAAATATCTGTATTTAAGTGTGTGTTAGCTTTGATAAGTTAGCCCACACAGGAAATTTACATTTACATCAAAAATGTAAATCTGAGAAACTATGTCAACTAATTATGAATTTTATATGTAAATGGGTATAAACCACCACTTCCTTCGCCTCCGTACTTTAACGGAAATATTAATTTAAAAATACAGCTATTTCCAACAGCAGTGGTTATTTACAACATCAACTTGATGTTATAAAATCAGCTTTTCTTTCAGAAACATGGTCATTTCTACGAAGGTCCAAACTTTTGACTGGTGGTCTACGTTCCACAATAGTGGCAGCTAATAAGGATCCAAATCCAAAATAAAAAAGAAAGTAACACTGGTGAATTCAAGAGCACCAAAAGTCGAGAAGGCCACTACAAACAACTGTGGTGGTTCCTTATCGTTCTCGTTGCTAAATCCACTGTGATGCAGAACCAAAATGAACTGGTTTTACTGTCCAAATACTTTTGACTACACTTCTGCACGCAGTAAATTCAGTTACCATGTTGCACTCCATCAGCAGCTGAAAAGCAATGGCTTGCTGAGAACACTGGCTTATCTGAGGCGTTTACTGTTGTATAAATAGTGCAGTAGTGTATCATTAAATAAGTTCCAGCTATGGTCACCATGCTCTCAGGCTGAACTGCATGGCTATAGCCTGGAAAGGAGGCTGTCTAATTACAGCAAATGTATCTACTGTAAGTCACAGAGAGCAACAGCACATAAAATAGTAATATTTCAATTGCACAACTTAACAGATTTTACCCTTCTAAGTTAAAAATGCAGGTGTATTTAATCAGTAGTAGATTTAATTAGAAAGAGAGATTGGTCTTGGAGCACTACAGTTAATTAAGTTTAATGAAAAAGAACTCAGCTACTGCAATGACAACTCATTACTTATATGTAAAAGAGAATAAATGGAAGAATCCAATATAAAGGTTGATATGGAAGGTCAAGGATGTGGCATTTTAAAAGGTGGTACATGCAACACGTATATTTTACATTGTTCACTTTATTTCTCAATTTATTTTAACAGTGATGCATTTTACATAAATTATAAATAAATACATTCTGTCATTTTTGATCATGATGTACTTTGAAAATAGCTTTTTTTAAAAAAAAGTAGTCACCCTAACTGCTGTGGCATAAACAAGGCACATTGAGGTGTAATCATTTCAGATCTCTTCAAATGATGGATACATTATTTTTTCGATGCAATTCAAACCTGCTGGTCCATCTTTGAGTAAAATGAAATGAATGTTGTATGTTCAATTGGAGCTACAGCAAAAATGTTTACGAACGTGCGTCACATTTCTAAGAAAAATGCCACAAAATTACATTGGCAGAGATTTTCTGCAGTCACACTTGACATTAATCTGACCTTTGCAATAGTGAAGCTAATTTCAAAATGTCCAAATAACTTGTCTTCCTATAACTTCATGTCTTTGCAGGGGTCTGATGGCTTGACATTCCTAATGATAATAGACAAATAACTTTTCAAACTGCCAATTTCTTTTTTTTTTTCCTTAAAAACTTCTTGCAGGTGAGGATATGCTGCTTGTTCTGGTCTAACATCATCATAACTGTATTTCTTTTGATCTTGTATTCAAAACCAAAACAATTACTCAAGAAAAAAAGCTGAGGATTTACTGATAATGATGATAACACATAATCGCAGCCTTTAAGACATCTTTTAAATATCTGTATTTAAGTGTATGTTAGCTTTGATAAGTTAGCCCACACAGGAGAACCATCAAAAATGTAAATCTGAGAAACAATGTCAAACATGTAATATTATTTTAAGTTTTAACACAAGTTAAATTCAGAATGTCACTTTCTTGGGAATCAGGCAAATGCAAGCAAAGTAAAACGACAACAATTCAAGAAGTCAAAGCTGGAAAACTCTTTCTCTACATATATCATATTTTGTTGACACTTGCATGTAAAGGCTACATTTTCGAAGCTCCCTGAAGGTAAAACATCATAATTTGTGTCACGTTTAAAATCCACAGTTAATGTACAGTACAGCTGATAAAGAGGCACTGGTCCGGCCTGAAGCCAAGTTTGGAGGAAAAAAGCTGTTCCATCTTTTTGTGGCAGTGTTTCCCAAAGCTCTTCTAACATTTCAGCGGAAATTGTCTGATGGACAAATTGTGAAGGAATGAGTAGCGTGAAAACAGTCAATACATTGGCCCGTAAACTGCAATGTCAGTGCAGAAAGATTTCTTCCTCATCATCTTCAGCAGCTGAATTCTCTCCTTCGTATCCATTTGGATGCAGTAGCGGCATCTCTAACTCTGGGCCCTTACGGCTGAGCTGCCTTAACGAGCTCTTATCTGATGGAAAATATCACAAAATCAACAAAATATCAGCACTTTTAAAGTAAACTTCCACTAAAGACATTGTTTTCCCAGTAATCTGCTAAAATGGGAATTCTTTTAATGTGCACAAGAAGGATTTTGAAAAATAGAAAGAAAAATGACTTTCCAGATAAGACACATCTTGTGAGCAGTGCTTAAACATTTCAGATGGAAAAGTGCACATTCATAGATCTTGAATTGGAGATTTGAGATTTTAAAGATATAGAAAAGGACTTTTCAAGTATTAAAGGTGTAACAAAAGGATTTTGTACAAATAAACATCTCAGACATATTATTATTCAAAGCAGATTATTTCTGGATGTCATAAAAAATTTGTTTGAAGTTAAATTGATATTTTAAATAACTAATAACTTTTGATATGTTACTGTCGATACAATTTCTGTCAACACAATGAGCACTAACAATAAAATTACCACTTACTTTTGGAATAATATGTCTTGAGTCCCACATGTAATGAAATGCCACACAGACACGTAGCGAATCCCAGCCAATTAAGCACACTCATCCTGTCTCCCATTAAATGTGCTGCTAATAGCAGAGTGCACACCTCCTACAGGAAAACAAAAATGTAAAAGGAGCAAACGTGCTTTTAGATATAGATGAAGATATAATGCTTGTATTGGGGAAGGGTTGATCTTGGAATAATTTCACTGAACAGAAAATTCAAAAAGTACCTTAAATATCCCTGATATGGACAAAGTAAGGCTAGAAGTTCGGGAGACGAGCAGGAACTCTGAGAAGCCCAAACCAAAGGCCAATAAGCCGCCGATACTCAGCGTGAGGATTGAATGGAGGAGAGGCTTGAGCTCTGTCGCTCTGAATAACTTTTCCGACATACTGAGGCTCAGCCCTTAAGACAGAGAGAGGAGTGTATGAGGTGAGCAATAGCATGGGAAATATTTTACAAGACACTAATAAAATTAGAAGTAACGATGAGGCAGTTACAATTAGTTTTCTCAGGGTTGCTTAAAGTAGTTGCCCACTCATATTTCATATTTTCATGTCCAGTTACCTCTGATGCTTTTTTCAAGGGAAGTCACAGCACTGCTAGTGGTAGTTGAGCCTCTAAAGAATTTTGGACATATATGTAACATAGTAATGAAAACACTAACAAGCAACTTAGATCTTAGATATTTGGCAGGCAATGTGAAGGAGTTAAATTATTGTGTGTGTCACAAGAGTTTGATTAAGGTGTCAGTATAAACAGTTGTAATAGCACAGACAGGGTACGGTATTAAAAGAGGCTCCACCTCACTCTTGTAACTGCCAAAAATAATATCATGCCCATAAAGATGATATTAACGATGTACAGAAATATAGCTACTTAGAAAATATTGTATGTGCTATTTATTATATTAACTATTAACATGAAAAGCAAGGCAGATGTACCCGTACTTCAACCCACACCTGATGAACATTTTTCATGTGCTTCTCCACAGTGGTACAGGCCTTTTAACCAGCAGATATGCTCATTTGTCACAGCAGTGAAAGCACAATTATCACGGGTCCCAGTGAGCCATTATAGTCAAAGGAGCTAAATGGAGTTGAGACATCATTAAGACAGCCCTTACAATTTTCCAAATGTGACACATCAACTGAGACACCATTGCCACTGGTTATTTCTGTCTCTTTCATACAAGATCAGCCTGGATGAAAATCTTGACTACCTAATCAGAGCCTCCTCTAATTGCTCAAAGCAAAAGAAAAAGGGAGTGATGCATCCCATGCTGTTTACGCTCTGAATTTTGCCTCTCAGTTCGCACTATATTATTGAAAGAAGGCAAAGCCGATAAGGAAAACCTGTAGGCATTACTCAAGGCTAAAAAGTAGTCTAACTCTTCTGCATGTTGTCTGGAAAATATTTTATTCCTATTTTTTACAGCTAAATTTCTCTTAGAAAAACACAAATTTAAACTAAGTGCGTCTTGTAGTAAAGATACATAAGATCATCTCTGTCAGATCAGCATTTTAAATTAAAATGCTTCAGTTTAAGTTGACAAAGATTTAAAAATATATATATATATATCCTTAACATAGGCAATGATGTGATTTCTAGTGCTAGATTTAATGTTAAGCTGGTTTTATAAGTGTAACTGAAAATAAGTTATTATATTTATATTATCAATATATATTAATGTGCCCAGACAACATGCAGAAGAAGCTAAAGTTAAGGAAATTAATGACACAGGATTAATGAGAGGCTCATTGATTAAACGTGTCCAATGAATCTCCATATTCTGCAAAGTTTAGAAAAAACATATTTCTCTGAAACAAAAGAAAAAAAAGAAAAGTCATAGCTTTGGGGAAGAGAGATACAAGTATGGATGTTTCAAATACATAGATACTTAAGTCTATATCTCACCTTCATTATACAAGAAGAGTGGAAACAGTCCGAGGAACATGAGAGGTTGTAGGTGGTACATGGTGTCTATTGGGTTCTGAAGGCCTGGGAGAAAATACAAAATAAAAAAAAGTCACAAGTTTCAACTTTTGAAAACGTTTTTCTTCACAGTTCTGAAGTTATATAAATATTTGTGTCTCTGTATTTGTGTTCACACGTTAGTGCGTTTGCTTTGGTCCAAATCAGTGGATGAGTTTGTAAACTTGGAGCGTTTTCCTCTTGGTTCGGTTTCTTTTCACACAGAGAAAAATCTGAGTGTACAAAACACTATGCGACAAGGTTCTCTCTGTTGGTCACACGTGTCTGTGGCAGAAACAAAAAAGTAAATACAGGAAGTGTTGTGGACTACTGCATGTCTGTGTGACAGGAGAGAGACAATGTCACAATGAATGTTAACGCAGGCTGGTTGTCCTGCTGATTTTTGTTTATTACATTAAATTGCCTGCACAGTTGTCAGATCTGATGTGTGTGAGGCACTTTACCACACACACACACACACACGCTCCATGTTTGTCTCCAAACATGCAGGCAGCATGTTTGTGGTGTACAAACGAAAGATTATGCAATAATGGTTTGATACGCTTTCTCACCAGGAGGAATGCACCACAGGTCGGAGGTGGATGCGGATCGAGACCATCTCTTTTTCAGGGTCTCGGTGCGGTTGCTTTGGTTCACACTCGAGTGTGATTACCATGTTCACACCAGATAAAACAAACCGCACCAAGAGGGAAACTAGAGTTCGAAGCCTGTAGGTGTGAAAGCACCCTTGGTTGCACGTTAAAGGCACTGCATTGATTATTGAACATATTCATTCATATTAATTTTTAGTTTTCTGTAGAGGTTTTTACAGCAAGTGTATCCACCAATTTATCCACTAATTTAAGTTAAAAAAAACACCAACCATCTAAATATACCAATTTAATTTCTTTCAGGAAGCACTGTCGTAGGCGTGAGAAAGCTGACAGCAGTAGTTAAATTTGTGTTTATTTATGACTTTATGCGTTTAACCCCTAACACGTCCTTAAGCAAAACAACTCCTCCACATACACTCAGCATTTTGGCAGAGGCTCAAGACTAACCCAGCTCAGCTTTCTGCATGAGCACTTGAGTGAGAGTCCAGCGAATCCCCCCCAGGAAGGAAGCCAGCAGCACCATAATGAAGCCCTCCAGGTTGAACTGGGTAGACTCAAATGTAAACATAAACAGACCACTGGAGATCAGCAGGACCACCAGGATCAGAAATGGGTTCTGGTTGAAAGAGAGAGAAAAGAACAAGATGATAGTCATAAAAAAAAAAAGAGGAGCAGAGAGTGAATGAAAAATGACACATGTGGGTGAGAAGACAATACTAATCATGTAAACTATATTCCAAAAGGTTACATGAGCAGAAGTAATGGAAATATAGCTTGGGTTAGCAGTTATAAACTTAAGGTAATAGCTAGGATTCCTACATACACAGGTGTAGTGCCTATATACAAGTCGTTTTCTGGTATAATGTTTAATTTACCATTTTAGTTTAGTGCCTTAGTGTGCAAATGCTTGCCAGTAGGCACTAGCACAAAGTAGAAATAAAGCTCATGGGAATGTCATTGGTTTGGTTAGGGATTAAAATAATAAATAAATAAAATAGAAAACATAATTGCACAACAAATTAATTGATTCTTCCATAGTACTGCAATAGTCATTTGAGTTAGGGCATGATATGAGGTTGAAAAAAGAAAAAAAGTCACTCACCGGCTCCTCTAGTTTAAAAATCAGAGAGAAAAAGAGGATAAAAAGCACCGCTGAGGACTTGGTCATAGTGTACCTTTAATAACACAAAGTAACAGCCTGTTAATAAGACACAGAAATCCAATAACTGAGCAAATATGACACTGATAACCTGAGGTTTGTCAGCTCAGGCATTAGAAAATAAGAGTCATGAACTTACAAGCTAATGGTGATGAAGAGGAAGCTCCAGTTGGAAAGTCCAATATCCAGTGCTGTTGCAAAGGCTGTGTAAGACAAACAGAATCTGTAATTACATCTGTTAACTGTGAATTAGAGTGTGGTATATTAAAGGTGAAAAGAGATGCTTTGTAACAGTTAACATTTACATTAATAACAATGAAACTGCTTGTTTTATGCTTGGAGATGGAGAACTGATTGGGATATTTTGATGTGTGATGGTATACTAAACTCTATCTGTTAGTAAACAGACAATCTAATCCAAAGTATCAGTACAAAATCACCTGTAAGATTTTTTAATATCTGTATTGGTTGCAATCTTCAATTATCCCCTCTAGTGTGATTAAATGTTCCTATCTACATGTACTTTGGTCAAAGTATACTTTGCTTTAAGCTTAGTCAGCAAGTGAACATGATAAGGTCACTATCAGAGATTTTCTTACGTGTTGTCTAAATACTTCGCACACCAAAATTTTACCTGTGGGAGCCACTTTACGGAGGTAGTCTCTCCAGTTCAGAATGATTCTGGGTTTCCCTGTCCAGCGCTGCATGGCCTGTCGCGTCACAGCTGACAGGCAGAAGTTGATGGCAAGGTGAACCAATGTCATGAAGAGGGGATAATGGAAGTCCTACGAGAGAAACAGACAGGCTCATTTATGTTGAGTAGACTGTCCAGACGCTCAGGGCTTTTAAAAGGTCCCGAAAAGTGGTGGAAGAAGTACTCAAAACTGTTACATAAGCAAATGCACAAACACAACATTGCTGAAACACTCCAATATGAGTAACAGATTTAGAATGATATGTGGTAGAAGTATTAAGAAATCAGTATAAATAAAATAAAATAAAAGTATAAGAAAATGTATTGGGTATCAAAAGTATGTGACTAGCGTAGTATCATACAGTGTTGTGCATTATCATATTTTTAATATTAATGTAGTTCCAGCTCCAACATTTTGCCACTAGCATTGTCAAGATGCTCTTTGTTAAACTTCAGGTGTCGTGCAATGCTTTTTTGGAAGTGATTGTGAAGCACTACATATGGTGTAAATGGTTAACTGCAAAATTTCTTGCCATAGTAAAAAAAAAAAACTACACAAAAAATAAAGTACCAACCTGAGCATTGACACACAACCATAACCCTTGAGACAGAAACACTGTTTGACTTAATCTGCGTCCTGAGACCACTAAAGTACAACTACAAATCTGATTTCTCAAAGCATCAGTTCTAATTTAAATAAAGGCGTCTGAAACATATTTTAAATACTGTAGTGTGAACGTGAAGTCCAGATTTGTTCAACATTTACCTATTAAATGTTTCCATTGCAATCTAAAATGTTCTGGCATTATTTAGTTTAACTCGTACAATTATTTTTATACATTAAATTATTTCAGATAATTTAATGTGAGGAACCATCTATCATTATTCTATTTACTGAAACTGACTCATCTGTTGGTAGCAATAAATGTTCAGCGTTACATGAGAGTACAACAAAACTTTTTAAATGATGAAAATATTTTGCATGAACTTGTTTCGTATGTGTACTGTAAAATAAAAACAGTATTTTTAAAAAAAAAGGGTGGGGGTCTACTAATGATGATACAAATAGAGGCCAGAAGTCTGTGTTAAGTAGATACCTGGTGTGGAAAAACACAGCAGCTGGTGAATAGAAGTGGAGAATAAACTGCATAAAACTTAAGTGCAGTTTTTGACTACTTAGTGGATGATTTTAAATAAGGTTTATGCTGTGTAGAGGAGTTTTTGCTCCTGAAAAACCATTGTTAGTGAACTGCTTAGCTTACCTTCATGAGCCATTTGTTGTAGAAGGTGATGCCTATAGAGAAGACATAGTAGAGGAGAACTAATGCAACAGTGCGGAGCACCCGGCAAACAAACTGGGCAGGGCACGCCATATAGGCGCTGCCAGGATCCGATGTGTCCAGAAAACACAGCTACTGTAGAGGGGTCATCTCCAAACTGAACAGCCTGCCACCCATAGCTGCCTTCGTTAAGAAAGGGAGGAGGTGGAGAGAGTTTAAACAGTGTTACACTTAGGTTGTATTTGTGCTCAGTGATGCAAGAGCTGAACAAGGCCATGCTCAGCTATCCGAGATGTTATTAGCGCTAAGGTTGCAGCAATGTTAGCTTAATGGCATCTTAGTGCTAAGCTCACTAAGTTGAACAGGCTAGCTTAGTTGCTAGCGTTAAGTTAGCCGTTAAGACCCTGCTAACCTAGCTACTATGGTGTTATGCACAGTTAACTAGCTAACAACTTATTAAAAGGGAACTGACTTAGTTTACTATTGTTAATTAGCATGAGTTCATATAATATAATAAACTAACTGGTGGCTAATGTAACGGTAACGTTTGTACTCACCAGATGGTTGCTCAGCTAAGTTTGACAGGTCCAACTGTTTTTCGGGCTAACTAGCATTACTTCATTAGCAGCCATTAGCCTAATGTGTAGCTAAACCAGTTCTGTGCTGTTGATATTGGTCACTTAACAAACTCTAGACACAAAATTAGATTTTCTCAGAGTACAAAGTGCGCTACGCTGACTTTTCAACATCCCCACTAGCCCTTTTAGCCAATTGTGACTTCGCGTTTACCCGATACGTGTCATTATCATGTGACGACACACAGACTGAATTACAGTGACCAATTTCTCTATTATTAGTTGCTTTGGTTGTTTTTTACGTGCAAGTCAGATGCACTTTGGGTCAATGTGTTCCTTTAATTGTTATGAAATGTTCTTCAATTCGGCATCCCAAGAAGCCACCGTGGATAAGCGTGATTTGAAAAATGTTCACTTCAGTCTGTGTGGTATTAAGTGTTTTCCTAAAATGAAATACGCAACATAAATAATAATCTAATGAAAATGGTGGTTGGAAACGTTTATAAACACGTGAATGTAGATTATTTAAGCTGTTGCAAGGTTGTGATACACTTAGAGGTGATTAATAATTTGTTTTAAAAAAATGTGTAAAATTGTCATATTTTTAAATTAAGTTTGGTTAACTTTGTATGCACTTTTTAAAGCGCGTATCAGGAGCAAAAAAAAGCATCAGACGAAATATGACACTGAATAAAACTTAGTAATATTGACTATTTTTATATGGTTGAGCAACTAATGCAAACTTTTTGGTGTTTATAGTAATAATATCTTAAATTAGATTAACCGCTAGGGGCAGTATTTTTAATGTGAAGAACTTTTACTCCACGAATTTTCGCTTCCGCAGTCGACGAAACAGAAGCGGAAGTCAACACACTAAGCACGGATTGTTTTGATCTCAAGCTGATCTACAAGGTAACGATTATTTGCTTGCGTTTAATGTCATAATAGTGGTTATTTGTTTGGTTTTGTACACATTTCGACACATAGCCGTGTGTTTTTCAGCGCAATGGCGGACGAGGAGGACGAAACTGGCTTCGACGACGAGCTGGAGGACGGGACCAGCGGAGGGGATGTCGGACACGGCAGGAGAAAGAGGCTCTTCTCCAAGGAGCTCCGGTGCATGATGTACGGATTTGGAGATGACCAAAACCCATATACTGAGTCTGTGGATATCCTGGAGGATTTGGTGATCGAGTTTATCACGGAAATGACCCACAAAGCTATGTCTATTGGACGCCAGGGCCGCGTCCAGGTGGAGGACATCGTTTTCCTAATTCGCAAAGACCCCAGGAAGTTCGCCAGAGTCAAAGACCTATTGACCATGAACGAAGAGCTGAAGAGAGCCCGGAAAGCTTTCGACGAAGCGAATTATGGCTCGTAAACCCTCAGCTGAGCACGTTTTATTTTTATTTTTTACCCATCTACTAATTTTTTTAGTTGGTTTGTTAATTTCTTGTAAGTTACCTGATGTCAAGCTATCTGTCACTGTTTAAATAAAGTAGCTGAAATTGATGGTGGAGTTAGGTCACGGGTATATCTGATGTTTTGTGCCTGTTCAAACGCAGTATCGAAGAACTGTGTTTGATTATTGTTTTTGATATTTAGTGCGTCCATAATGGTGGTATTTCTGTCGACTGTAGACATAAAATAGGAACATGATCTAGCTCTCTGTTGTGCACACAAATAACTGTTTGGAGAAGAAATGTATGGAAGCCAACTAAAAGAAAAAAATAAGAAATTGTTATGACACATAAAATAATATTGGTAACTCAAAATTATGAGATTAAAAAGTGAAATATTTGACATACTAACTCAAAATGATGTGTGAACTTTTTGATTTGAATCCAATAAGTCATAACTGTGAGTTTATACTATGTTATGAGTTTGGATTTGTATCAAAATTTAAATATTGCTATTTACAACTTCAACTTTTTATCTCATAATTTTGACTCACGCAAACATTTTTTAAGTGCTGGAAAAACAGGCTATTTTCAGCCCTGAAGGGTGGAGATTTATTTTCCTGCGTGTTTCTAATGCAGTGACTTAGTTAAGGTGGTTTAAGACCTCTACCTTTATACAGATGTTTAACAGCAACTAACACATATATAACCTGTCATTCAAGATCATTTTTGCACCAGAAGATCCAGAAGAAATTGATCTTGACCGTGGCGTCAACGGCTGTAACCACATATCAGCAGAAGCCTTAAAATGTCATTCAGGACTTATCCACTCTGCTTCTACAACAGCCAGCCCACTTTAAATGGCATCATCACCATGAAGGCATATATCTTACAGTTGTACATAATCCTAGAAAGTGTAGCTAGAGCGTTTACTTCAGTTTGATACAGATGATTATAGATGCAGAAGAAGACTGATTGACAGTGTATTAACAGCTGTATGGCATTTCGTCTTTAGTTCTTCAATGTGAATACCCCTGTTGCTTGGATACTTAGAATTTTGCATGCGCCACAACTAACAATCATATCTTTGTAATTATTTTTAAAGCAAATGGCCTCAGAATTGCACAGCCTTGAACCAAACTGCATGACAACATTAGCGTGATCAGACTAAGGTAGGAACTGAGGGTTTGAAAAAGATCCTCTCCCACATTTAGCAGAGAATCTGTACTGACCGACTCCGGTTGTGATTTCAAATCCTTACAGAGTCTGAATGTTCAGCACAAAATCAGGCCATAAAGACAACACTAGCTGTTGTTCAAACAAAATGGACAAAAAAAGAAACAAACATTTTATTGATATTCCTGAAAACAAAATTTTTTACACAGACCTTAAATATGACAGACCAACTACAAGTGAGCATGTGTTAGTTCATTTATTCTCTTCAAGCAAATAACTTCTTTGTACAGTGAAGTGGTTGAATTAATTGGTCTAAGCAGCAGGTAACAGGCTGCCAATCTATCTAGACTAAATCTAGATCAGAGCTTTACCAGCAGAGTGGGGGCGTCACTGATGACATGTTTTGCCATGCGTACTGCAAAAGGTGTGTCCACGTTGCACCCTTGCCGTCCTGTCACACGGTACAGTGTCAGCGCAGCATCAGTTGGCTGTCTGTATTCACAAATGAGCTGGGGAATAGAGTATCCCAGCCAGCGACCCCCGCCGGGTGCTCTAGCTGTCTGCTGAGGATGACTATAAGGATGGAGAAGAAGAGAGGCAGTGAACCAGGTGGACGGGATGGAGGAGGAGGAGGAGTGAGGACTAGTTTGAGTGGATCAGTGTACAGAGTGGGAGTTCACAGGGGAAGGAGGAATGTCCATGAGTGTTTCTGGTTTTACTGCACATTCTCCATCATCTTGAGGAATTCTGGAAAAGAAAATAAAGATGGGACGTGTCAGTGGCCATCAACAGCTGCAGCAACACACGCCATTATTGCCCCAACTGCACCTGTGTTTTCTAACTTTAGTTAATGTTTCAGGCTGTGTCAAAACAAAACACCCACGACAGACACAACCTAAGTAAATGTATTAATGGCATATAAGGAAATATAACTATAAAATAACTATATTACATCCACCTAATGCCTTCACCACCTTCATGAACGTACCGTCAAAGTCCAGCATGCCGTCGTTGTTCTTGTCTCCGTCCTTCAGCAGCTCATCAATCTCCTCCTCTGAGATGGACTCTCCAGTGCTGCGGATGATGAGGGCGAACTCCTCTCTGTCGATGTAACCGTCAGCGTTCCTGCGCCAAAGACACCAGTATGTGAGGCTGTGCAAATAAACAACTGCACACACACACACACACACACACACATATATTACGTGAACCACTCTGTACATCAACAGCGTGACCGTACTTGTCGAACACACGGAAGCACTCCGCCAACTCTTCCTCGCTCTTGCCGGCCTGGTCCTCCTTTAGGAGCCTCACCATCATGACCAAGAACTCCTCGAAGTCGATGGTACCGCTGCCTGAGGAGTAAGAGGAGGAGACATAAACTGATTAGCAGCTGTTCTGATACACCTGCGGTCCGCGGAATTTTACGCACAAATCACACACTAAAAATGAAAGGATGTTGTAAAGTGACCCCCGATTAGCCCGTAATGTATCATTTAATGGTTCGATTGAAAACAGAACCAAACATAGAATAACCTGCTTATTGTTAAATTTGTTTTTTAAGATGATGTGGAATATAAGTGAAGTAAATGAAGAGCCACGGTCGTTAATTGGTTGTGCGTAAATTGCGCATAACGCTACAGTAGACTCCATGTCACTGTCAGAGATAGATATCGCTGCTCACCGTCCTCATCGACCTCCTCGATGATCTCATCCAACTCCTCTCTTGTCGGGTTCTGGCCCAGCATCCTCATCACGGTGCCCAACTCCTTGGTGCTGATATCACCGCCACCGTCGGTGTCGAACATGTCGAAAGCGGCCTTGAACTCTGGAAAAATCCGAATTGAAAGAGTGCGGTTCGTTACTCAAAGGCTGGACTAATTTGTCTATGTTAACTCATTGCTGTTTCAACATGTATTCATGAGCAGTAAATCATATCAGTAGGTCATTTGTCCTGTATACAAAGTGGGGAAAACTGAACACTGTCCATCAACACCCTTTGCTTGTTCATTAATTAAATTGCCTTCTCTAATGGATCTCATTGTGAAAATGAGAAAAGCAACTGAACTGAATGCTTCATTTAACATTTAATCTTAAAGCTGTGATAAATGATAACAACTAGGCCGCTGATCATTTGGACAGTAATCTATTGCGTTACTTCCTGGGCGAAGTAACGCGTTACCGTATAGGCCAAACTCACCAGCCAGCATTTCCTCGCTCAGGTAGGAGCGGGCCTCTTGTTGCGCGTCAGTCTGGAAGAAAGCAGAGGCCAAACTATCAATTCATCGGTATTCCCATGTAAAATCCAGCTCACCTTTTTCCCCCAGGATCCACCAAATCATTAGAAATATTTAAATATTATCAACATTTTCAGGTGCAAACTGTTACATATCCTGTTACGCACAGTTCAGACCGCACATAAGCTACCACAAAACCTATAGATAGTGTTTTTTTAATTAATATTAGGGAATATATTTAAGGAAATATGCTTTCATTAGTCGCATGAGGTTAGATAAAGGCTTAATGGTTGCGTGCCAATGGGATTCTTGAGCTTGCTGAAAATTAGTCCGGCTATTTCAGGATCAACACATTAGACTCGCTGTATATGGCCTGCAGACATCCAATCCCAGAGTATTTGTCGTCTAAGCAGAATCCGCATTTAAGCAGCTGACACCCATCCTTCTCCCATGCAGCACCCAATCTCAGATTTGAACCCCGATTAAGAAAAAAACCTGGCTAAAATCTCTGCATGTATAGTTATAATCCTATTAAATGCGTGTTAAAAATGTTAATTAAAATTTTAAAAAAATCCTTTTTCAAGGCAAGTCAAGATCTAAACCTCGCCAATAGAAGGAAACATTCTTCTCAACAACTCAGTAGATTTTTACACTTTCACATGTCTTTATTACTAAACATCCAATTCACAGGTTTTCATTATCATGGGTTATTAACTAGGCTAATGGCTGATTGACCAATCAGCTTGTAATAGTTAAACAGCTCATTTGCTCAGTTTATTGGTCTTACCATGTTAGTGGATTAGCTTTTCCCCCCCAAATATCCAAGGCAAAAAGAAAAGCCCAAAGGAGTGGTCAATCCGTGTGCACCCCAACAGAGAGACTAGACGTCAAGTGAAGTTTCAGACACATTTTAAACGGAGTAGCCAGGTCCCGCCCCTTGCCTCTCACAGGCCTCCAGATTTAGTATCCTGAACTTTTAGGGTTCTGGGGCCAGGACAAGCCAATCACACTTTGGAGAGGAAAGCTCTTGTTTCTTGTTTTGCTTTTTCTTAAAGTTGTAAGTTTAAGAATATAAAGGAGATAGAAGATGAATTTTTTTAGGATCTCTGGGGTCTACGTAGGTGTACGGGAAAGAATGGAAAAGTAAAATGAATATTGCAAAAGCTTTGGAGACAATGCAAGGAAGAATAGGATATTTCACTCCCTGTCTCTCGATTTGGTAAAACTGAGATAATCAGAGGTGTCCTTGTAAAAGAAGTGTGGTGTATTATAAAAAGATTTTTACAGAACAAAAAAAAATACACCTAAAAAAGCAACATTTTAGGTAACTCTGTAGAAATGGTCTCATAGCAACATTCAGCAGTGTTTTTAATTCAACTAAAACTTTACCAAAACTAAAATACAGATCATGCAGCTCATCAGGGCACACTGTTGATTTTGGGCCTGGAAAATATGTGACAGTGGAGAAGGACAATGAGCCAATGATTTTAAAGTAGGTTACGGGTTTTGTGATGATGGCGTTTCAATCTGTGTGTGCAACTCAAAACCAGGACAAAAATGTCGCAGGGCTGGACCCCAATCTCACCCAACCCTCAAACCTCCACCCCAGTAGCCGTGCCTTAAATAGCAGCAGGTTTTAGGCTGAGCTTGGACAGGGATGTGAGACAGGCGCCTAAACATCTCAGTCTCACGTCGCTTGATCACCCGCAACTTGATGCTCCTTAAATGGTGGGCAGTTCCTGAAGGGAGGGCCTGGGGTGAGAAGCAGAAAAGGAGGATAGGATGAAGAGGAGAAGAGCATCCACGAAGGAAGGGGAGGGATGTTGCTTTTGAGAGGTGGTGGGGGGTTTGCGGGGTATATACTCAGGGGCAGACCTACATTTTCCAGAGGGAGCATTAACTCTGTGACTGCTATCACTCCATTGATTTCTGTATGTGGACACTGCAGCATGGACATGCATGAGAATTATGTCTGATTTAGGTGGAGAACAAATTAGATAACTTGAAAGCAGATAACTGTCAGTTTGATTTGTCAGTTGTGTCTCTTGTGTGAAACAGAACAGGGATAAGGTTGGTATGTAAATAGAGGTAAATTATAGTGCAGCGTGGCA
>OMLM01020736.1:2823-16295 GCA_900302695.1 Helostoma temminkii | reverse complement strand
TATTCCTAAATATCTGTGGATGAATGAAAGCTCGCTGCAGTTAAAGATACAGGATCACAAGTCATATACATCTGTGCAGAATTTAATGGCAATCTAATGAATGCAAACCACCAGCATGGCTAAAGAAACAAGCAGTACCTGGAACCCTAAGAGCCACCTAAGAGCTGCCTGCCAAGCCAGTCAATGTGATTGCCCTCACGATCTGTATTTAACTGCTTGAACACCAGAGGGGGCTAAGACGCCGTGCCACACCTCACTCTTTGGTTCTAGGGTATGTGCTCTACTAATTTGTCTCCCTGTACCTTGATGACATCATCTTCTCCAATTACATCTGTGAAGACACAGCATGTTGCCGGAAAAAACAGGTTCCAGACATTTTCTGTCTGTTTGTTCTGGCTGACTGGCTCAGAGCCTTGTAAACAGTTGCAGAAGTTTTAGGTTTTCACCAAGATGTATAATGATGAGAGTTGACCACTCTCACCTACTATCAGCTCCAGCATTCTGGGTCCACATAGGCTGACATGTTCTTTAAGGAGATTAGCATTTCCAGTCCAAATGCCAATATGAAAGGATGAATTGGAAGCTGGAAATGGCTCGTCATTGCTCTGCCTCCCAGAAACTGTTGTGGTGGGTTTAGCTGTTGCTGTGGGTTAAGTTGAAAATATGAACAACACATGTTGTAGTCACTCAGTAATTTGTTGAGGTCAGTTCTGTTTCTCTGCCTTCCACTCCATGTCAGTTTAGACCTGGCTGCTCCCTTCTGCCAGGCAGTTACACCAGCTTCCTGGCTCTCCAGTTACCAGACACTTTCCTTCCCCGCTGAGCTTGCTCTGCATTTGCTAATTAGCCATTCAGTATATGTATCAGCCTACTCGCCTTCAGTCTTTGTCAGTTTGTGCTATGTGCCCAATAGCCATCGATTTCATTCACACTTTCATGTACTATATTACTTATGCCTGACTTCTTGGACTTTGTCTCTTTTTGTACTTTGACTCTTCGCCTATTGTCAACCCAGCCCGGTTTTTGGATGTCGATTCTGCTTTGCATCTACTTAAAAAATTCAAGGTAAACTGTTGAACTTCACCTGCTGTCTGCAGGGTTGGGTACACTAGTCTGTACTGCTGACTTACAGTAACACATGCACACATAAGCCAAGATGAAACTTTGTCCTGTGTGTCTTTGGTTTCAGCATGTGGAACACATGTCACACTCAAGAATCCTGTGACTATGAATTACAAAGGTCAATCCAGATTAGCTGCTCCTGTGCATGTATGTTACACATAACTTCATACTGGGTTTTCATGTTACATCATCATCAATGTTTTACTCAAAATGATTTTTAACCCTTGATGTCTTTACAGTTTTTCTGTCCTGCTCATGCGCAGTCAGTCACATATTGTCCATGTCTGACCACTGAACCTTGAGTCTGGGTTTTTCTCTGAACAGTGCTTATTAAGCACATTGCACTGTTGCCCATGTGAGTAACACCACCACCACCACCTCTGCATGTGACAAGAAATAAGTAGCAAAAAGCCAGTTCTTAAAGTTTTGAAACCAAGCTGGAGAGCTGGTTTGGAGGAATAGCATGATGGTTTTTATGTGACCACAACAGGTATGGCAGAAATATGATTTTACATAACAATACTGTCTGTGAAATCCATGAATTGTATTGTGATTGTGATCACACAGAAAGGGGTTAATCTCAAATGATTGAATATCTTTTGTAGACAGATTCCGGTGAGGTCTATAAAGCTGGATTAATATTACGCGTATTATGTATTTTTCATCAACTGAAAAAGCAATTGAGCTCAATCCTGTCATGCATGGCAAATCTAATCTGTTTGTAGTGAATATGGTCCAAAGAGGGATTTTTTTCTGTTATTTTCTTCTTGATATGAATGTGTGCTTTCCTCACATGGTGTTCAACATGCCTAATATTGGTCCTCTGTTATAAATTATGCTTTCAAAGGAGATTTTAACAAACATGTCAGTGTCAGTTCAGCACCTGAAAATGTCACCTGCGAACTGAATTATAACATTATAACATTGTCATACTGTAGGTTTGCAGTGCACACAATTAATGTTGACATTTGTGACATTATATTCAGTTCAAGTTTCATCTGCCACACATGGTGTAAAAATACACTTATGCAGATAAAGACTATACCTAACCTGCAGATTGGTTCTGTTATCATACATGCAGCTTGAGAAGTACTTGCCTAAAACCTTAAAATATGTGACTATATATGTGTGAACTACAGTGCAGTCAGTTTAGTTTATTCCAGTGCCTGGATGATGGAGGTGAATTTCACATTGTGACTGGACTGAAGCTGAAAATATATTGTATGATGTAAATAACTTAAATGAGCCTTCATTGTCTGAGGAAAAGGGAGACAGTTGTAATGAAAAGCTGAGGCTGAATAATACTAATAAAAATCTTTGTTGGTTGGTTGTCATGCTCAAGCCAGAATGTGCCTTCCCAAACTGTAGTTATTAAGGCTTCCCATATCGTAGTTTTTACATGCCAGACTCCCATCATCTGTTTGTTTGCAACATTTAGTGAATGCTGTGCTAAACATAAAAACTAACTCTGTTGTGTCCCTCTGTAGGAATTTGAAATCAATGAAGATCAATATGGACTCAACGGTGAAGGCTCACAGGGTGAAGCTAGCACCACCATCAGCCCCTGATGGCGGCTACGCTTGGTTTATCTTGCTCTCCTGCTTCCTAGTCTTTGGTTTGACCTTTGGGATCATCAAGGCCTTTGGTGTATTCTATGTTGAGATACAGCAATACTTTAAATCTACAGCAACAGAAACATCATGGATCACATCTATTGCTGTAGCCACCATTCACATTGTGGGTAATGATCATCATTATTTATTGTCACAAGTACATCAGTCTTTAATATACAAATATATATAGTCTACCATGTAGGTTATATACAGTACATAAAGAGGTGCAAAAAACTTTTTGCTGCTTCTTAATGGTTAGGTTTTTTTTCATATTTGTCATACTTAAATGATTCAGATCATCAAAAAATGGCCCTATGTGAAAAAGTAATTGTCCATTAAACCCTTAAACCCTTTGGCAACAACAACGGAGATCATTTGCAATAACTGGCAGAGTCTTTCACATCGCTGTGGAGGATTTTTAGGCCACACTTTCTTGCAGAATTGTCTTAATTTAGCCATTAAGCATTAATGGCCTATTTAAGGTCATGCCACAAGTCTGGACTTTGACTAGACCTCTCCTAAACATTAATTTTTTAATTAATTATTTAAATTATTATTGTTTATTTATTTTTTTAACCATTTGGAGGTGGACTTGCTCATGTTTCAGATCATAGTCCTGCAGATTGAGGTCACAAACTGATGGCCAGACAGTCTCCTTCAGGATTTTCTGGTAGAGCGCAGAATTCCATCAATTATGGAAAGTGGTCCAGGTCTTGAAGATGCAAAGGAGCACCAGACCATCACATTACAACCACGTTTGACTGTTGATATGATGTTCTTTTTATGAAATGCTGTTTTATGCCAAATGTAATTTAACACTAAGCTTCCACAAAGTTCAGCTTTCGTCTCATCAGTCAATGGAATGTTTTACCAAAAGTGTTGAGGATAATGAAAATGTTTTTTTGAAAATGTGAGGCAACCCTTTGTGTTCTTTCTGGTCAGCAGTGGCTTTTTGCCTTGGTACCCCCCAATGGATGCCAGTTTGCCCAGTATCTTTCTTATCGTTGAATTATAAGCACTGACTTTAACTGAGGCAAATGAGGCCTGCAGTTCTTAAGATGTTGTACTGGGTTCTTTTATAACCTCCTGGATGAGTCGTTGTTGTTTTCTCTATTTGTGGAAAATGGCTCTCACCATGGTTCACTTTGTCAGACAGTTTTTATTTAAATTATTTCGCAAAACAAAATGTGGTTAATTACAGTTGATTCATGATTTATCAAGTGGGTGGCAATTACTTTTTGACATAGGGCCACAAAGGTTTTTTACCTAATGAATGAAAAACTACATTTTGTATTTACTCTGGTTATATTTATTTAATACAAAAAAATGGATTGACAGTATTAATCATTTAAGTATGACAATTCTGACCACTTTCTTCTACATCTTAAAACCCTGTATTATGCTGGACAAATAGTGCTATCTTATTCATACAAAAGCACAACCCTTTTAGTGTATATATGGTGAATATGATGAAATGAACATGCCCTTTGTGTCCCTCTGCAGCTCCGGTAGCGTCTGCTCTGAGTGCTCGCTACAGCCATCGTTCTGTAGTGATAATAGGTGGACTGATATGCAGCATAGGAGTCATAATTGGGGCATTTGCTTGTAACCTGATTGAGCTCTACTCTACAGTAGGATTCCTAAATGGTAAGTGGTTTGGTGCAAATGTGCATACATACAAAACAAACCAAAGCATACTCACAGAAAATGATACTCACTGGCTTCTTTGTCTGTAGGTTTTGGCTGTGCACTAACCTGGACTCCTACAGTAACCATGTTGGGCTTGTATTTTGAGAAGAGGCGTCCTTTAGCAAATGCCTTGGCCAGTTGTGGAGAATGCATCCTTACTTTTGTCCTCACACCCCTGTTCCAGCTGTTGATAGACAACTTCTCCTGGAGGGGTGCTTTGCTTATTCTAGGGGGTCTACAGCTTAACCTGTGTGTGTGTGGGATGCTGCTGAGGCCCCTAACAGGCACCATGCACATGACCCTTGTCAGTGAGGTCAAAGCAGAAGAGGGAGACTTGTCACTGGAAGTGCTCACAAACGAGGACTTGGAACAGAGAAATCTAGACTGTCTAGAGGAGGAGGAGGAGGAGGAGCAGAGTATATCTGAGGGGTCTAATCAGTGTTCAGTGAAGAAGACCTACAAATGTGAAAACCCTAAGCAGAAATGTTCTACAACTAAAGACTCAAACAGCAAAGATAAAAGGGCTGAAATGAGGACAAAAATTCTTCATTATGTAGATTATACCCTCATCACTAATGCTCGATTCATGGTCTACTCAATGTTTGCTGTGTTTGCTGCTCTCGGATTTTTTGCCCCAGCTCTGTTCCTGGTTCCATACGCACGTAGTAAAGGGATTGAGGAGTACCAGGCAGCTGCACTAATGTCCATCTCCGCAGTCCTAGACCTTTTTGGAAGGGTGTTCTTTGGCTGGGTGGCAAACTTGAGACTGGTGGCAACAGTAAGTTCATTTTAAGAATTAACCATAAACATAATGGTAATAGTCTTTTCGTGTTTTTCCTGGGAAGAAAGGAAGAAAATGTCAGACTATTCCTTTAAAGAACAAATGACATATATGAAAAGTGTGTCATTGTCAAAAAAGTATCAAGGCCAAGTGGCTGCAACAGCTGATGTGAAGTTTCCTTTGTCCCTGTTCAGGTGCAGCAGCTGATAGTTACAGTGATTCTGTTAGGCACTGTGCTACTTCTCTGCCCACTAGCCTCCTCGTTCCCTGAACTGGCTGCTTTCAGCGCAGCTTACGGACTTGTGTTTGGTGCCACAGTTGCCATCCACATCACTGTGCTGGCTGAAGTGGTGGGAGTCCAAAGGCTTGGAAGTGCACTGGGATTTTTCATGCTCATACGCAGCAGTGGAGGCCTGCTTGGGCCACCTATTGCTGGTGAGTGAGAAAGAAAATTTCATAGTTAAACTAGTTAAGTATTTAATGCAACCACTGTGCTTATGAAATCCCCTGTGATACTCCATCTTACTAAATGGCTGCCAGATAATAATAAAAAACAAGATGCAGCACATAGAATAGCATTGAATTTGTTGGTTGTCAACATTTTCTTGGCCCTATTTTTCTACCACGTTAAATCAGATTTGCTTACACATCATTCTGTATTGTAACAGTAGGCCTATTCAGTGAAAATGAGATTTTATACCTGTCTAATATGCTGCACAGTCCTGAAGTCAGTCATTTTGTCAGTGGTCCATTCACAGAGTTTTTACATGTTGCCAGGCAAAATTTGTATAATAATGCTTTGTGGTTATGTCAATTTCACAGCTGACCACTTTCCAAAGATTCTTTTTTTTCCTGTTAAATATAGTTTTTTTTCTCTCTGATTTCCAATTACAATTGTCATGCATACACTACATACACTACATACACTACATACACTACATACACTACGTTGCCCAGCCCAGGTAAACAATTTTGGAAACTTATTGACAAAACAGGAACACTTTTTTTTTCTGAGGCCTGTTTAATCCTGCAATTGTTGATTCTTTGGACACTTGGGGGCAGCAGAAACAAGCTGAAAATGCAGCACTGACATTCTTCTCATTTTATGAAGTTGATAGGGCAAAGGTGATAGAAATATGTCCTTTACATTTTGTGTAAATGTGTACTACAGTTTATCACTGTGCTTGTTAGTTTGCAAGTAACGTTTACTGGTGTAGGGCAGACCATTCAGTCAAAGTGAATCAAAACAATGAAACTGGGGGTCAGAAAAATGAAATACCTAAACAGAAATCTGCTTCATAGAACACACACATACAGCGTCCAACCTGCATGAGCAGTTTTTGCAAGAAAATCAACTTCCCCAGGAACACTGAAAGCAGCACCAATCACTGCCCTAATGTATTAGCTAGCAACACTAGCATTAGCCACTGCAGAGAACCACCCCCCGAACAGCTGAACCAGCATATACACAATAAATACAGACCAGAAACAGACTTTGAGCTAAGTTTTTTTTTCACATTTCACAGACTGTTTTCACAACCTGCCAACTTGATAGTGTCACCAGGGAGACTGACTGTCCTCCTAAAAGTCACTGCCAGTCTGCAAACTGACAAACACTGCATCCCCATCACCTACAGAATGTCCTCCAAACCAACAAACATTTAAAGTTGATAATGGGGCCATGAACCATTTTTACATACACTCCAAACAAGAACAGTAAATACAGCCGGAAAAACATTTGACTTTTGCAGCCAGGTACAGCCAACTCTGCTAGACAATGTCCTGTCTCTGAGCCCGGCCGGCATTAAATTAGCTGGGAATTCTCTCCAACAGAGTGTAGAAGAACACATTGGCTTAATTGTACTATAGTTTGGCTTCGTTTGATGGCATTTCTAAGAAAGCTGTTAGTGTAGCAACGTGGAACAAAAATGTGGAAAGAGAGTAATTTGAGTTACTGCAGCATGACAGGCTGCAATTCTTTTGCTCTGCAGAATGTGTTTTACTGTAAGTGTCAGAGGGGCGTGGATTTTCCCTTTAGCATTCCTCTTGTCTGATTGGTCCATTAAACACATTTCTCATTATAAATTAAGCAGAGCCCATTGTTACTGGCTTGATATCTTAGCAAAAACTAAATAGTTTCGATTCCCCTCCTCATTCCTTTTTCATTTTAATATCTTCTTTCTGAAAAAGTTTTGATTGGGGCGACACCACATGTAAAGATATTGCTAAAGGCTGACACTGACCTCAAATAAAGTTAAGAGTTGATTCAAATACAGCAAGTGGTGTCCTATTTATAACCAAACATGGTCCCTCTGACACTCAGGCTATTTCGAACTGTTTTTCTGTACCGTTCATTACTTTAAAAAGCAGAGAGTTGATGGATGTCTAGGGTTCATCAAAGTGTTCTAATTATATTTCCTTCAAGGAATGAAATCACTGGCAGTGCTGCCTTAGGATAAAATTAATCTTTGTGTGATTTTCTCTTGCTGATTTCTGCATTAGTCTTGTTTATAAATATGTGCTATTAAATCAAGCAAAATAATGGTCAATTAGCTGTTCTTTGTTCTTTATGGGTGAATCAGGAAGGAAATATTACAAAAACTTTAACTTTACCAAAGCTGCAGATCACTTAAACATACAGTATTTTTTCCTTCTAGGATTCTTCATTGACAAGATGAGTAATTACGGGATGGGTTTCATCATGGCAGGGGTGGCTCTTATTGTCTCTTCCCTGTTCCTGCTCCTCCTCCAGCAGATGAATTGCAGGGATCAGTCACACCACAAGAACCACGATATGCAACTGGACACAAAGGGAAAAAGTTTCAGAACTGAAGCAAAAGAAGCGGACATGACATTAACAATGGAGAAATAGCTTCAGTAGTTGAAGAATGAGAAGGTTGAAATGAGATCACAGTCAAAACCTGTGGAAATTCTGATGAAGGCTCAAGTAGTGCTTTTTATGGCTTAAGGTCACGTAAAGAATCATCATCACTTGCTTTCAAAGTCAACTGTGCTCTGACATTAATGTGGATGGTTTGGAGACAGTATCTCTACCTGTCAAATACACCAAAGAAGAAATAATGAAATTGTTGTTTGCAATCGCAGTTTGCTGGTGCTACAATACGTCCTCTTCATCATCACTGGTCAAATACTGAGGACAGATACTGTTTAAGTGAAGTGAGATTTTTTTTCTCTCTCTTCCTCTTTAGAACAATTATACTGAAACGCAAGCACTTGCTTCCATTATATGTTTAATTTTGCACATAAAATCCCACTTTTGTAAAACAAACTTTGTAAAACTACTACAGTGGTAGTGTGTGAGTTATTAGATACTGTTTTAAAGACAGTAGCCAGATTGTTTATTAAATATTTTTTATTATTGTTTGTTAAACAATTCAGCTATTTCAAATTCATTTCTAATGTTCAACAGACCCCAAATTTAATCTTAAAATTGTCACATTTTTTCCTTTGAGTTATTTACCAACTCAGTACAGCTGTAATATTTAAAGAATAAAGATTTCAAGAAAAGAAGAAAGAAGTCTTTGCAGTTTTAAAAAGTGAAACATAAGAATTTCTCTCATCCACACCACACCAGGTTGTATACAGTCCCAGAAGACTTTATACAAACTCTAGTAACACACTGAAAACTGCAGTGTGTGTGCACTGTGTTTTACATCACTTTGGTGCACTATGCATAAGGTACAATACGAGAGATGTGAGAAATGGCAAATGTGTATTTTGCATATATTGTTTTAAAAGTTATTCCTTATTATTGAATGGTTTAATGCTTTCAATTACAAGTGTCAAGTATTAACACCTTATTACACAGTGAAAATGTGCAGATGGCTCCCTCCAGTGGGAAGCTACAGAGGTTACATTTGCAACCTTCACAGCTGGACTGAGCTGGAAAGTACAGACATAAATCACATTAACGTTACATGTATGAACTAAACAGCCCAAACACTAAGCATGATCAAAGTGTTAACTTAGCTTACCGAGAAACCAAAATGTATTTCAAATTGTTTTATCCTCTTATAGCCGAAAACCCAGCTTCTTCATTTCTTGTAAGAAAACCAGCTTCCATTACACTTGAACTAGCATGTATACATGTATACATGCATGTACCACAGGAACAAATAAACACATTACTCTCCATAAATCTGCAATAACAAACTCCAAACCAAGGTTTACAAACAATCACCCACACTGGAATCAACCCTGCACTAACAGACGCAAGATAAAACACACACACACACGCCCACTCACACTCACACACATACTCACACACACAAAAAGGAAGGGCCTGCAGAAAAGAAACTTGCCACAACAAGAGAGCTGGTCACAAAGTGCCAGGAGCCTTTGATCTGCCAGACAGAAAGTAAGATAGAATCCATGTTTCCATTTTCAGAGAAACTCTACATTAAAACCACTCCACACAGCATCACAGTATGCAGTGGTTGGCTGCCAGCGTAGAGGCCATCTATCAGGGAAAGGAAGACTGCTAGTTTAAAAGCATGAGAGGATTTCTAATCCAGTGAACCTACAATCTGCTGTCACTGGATACATGAGAAAGTTTGATCTTTTAATGGCAGCCCATCTGCATTTCCCTAAATCCATGTTTACACTCTTTCTGTGCTGCACATGAAAGAATAACATGTCTCACTAAAGAGACAGTCCACTGATTTTGTATATATTCAGTTTACTTGTCACTGGGGGCACAACTGAAGCGGCTGAGTACTGTCGCCTGTGGCTCTGGTGATTTTTATACAGAAATGCTGTTTTCCAAACTGGAAACTGTTACGCACATTGAACATAAATACTATAATTTTCAGTTCTAATATCCTTTGAGCTCATTGACAGTTCTCTCACAAAGTTTGGCACAAAGTGATGAACTGTGACTCATCTTTATTTGCAAACACTGAGCTTTACTGTAGGTTACACAAACACACACTAACACAGAAAAATCCTCCAAAGTTATTTGACAAATCACAGATTTGAGTTTTTATTGCATTTTAGAAACTTTTGTGGAATTGGGGTTTGTATGTGGGGGTATAGAACTGGTGAAAAGTGCTCAGTCTCTAGCAACTTTGTGGAACAAATTCAGCATTCACTTGGCGTATGTGCGTGTGTGTGTGTGAGCGTGTGTGTAGAGAGGAGCAGCAGGGATATGGGACTGTCTTTTTGACCCTTTCAACATCAACTGCAGTAAAGCAGAAAACACAGGAAGCTCTTTGAAGTCAGACAGGACTTATTAAAGTGCCTCCCAGTCACTTTGACCCCTCAGTGGGCCCTCTGGGCTCATAGAAACACTTTTCTTTTTTTTCAGTCAGGGGTACTCCGAGATGTCATGTTGAGAAATGCTGCACAGCTACCTCAGTTCAAAGTGCTCAGTAGCGGGACAAAAAAGAAGAGAGATGTGAAGAGAAGGAAGAAGCAGGCGAAAAAAGGGAGAGAGGGAGAGAAATGGGAGCAGTTAGAGGAGAAAAAAGATTATAGCTGCATGTGAAAGAGGGAAAATCAGCTGACAGGAACTTGGGAGAGGCAAAAACAAAAAAGAAAAAACTGAGGAGTAGTACAGGATAGGAATGGAACAGTAAAAGGGGATGGAAAATTTATAAAGCTGCGACAAAAGAAGAAAGAGCATGACATAAAAGCAGTTACTGCTAGTAGAGAAACCTCATAGCTGGTGCTGGTTGGGTATACATAACACAATCATGACAAGCAAGTAGCTGCATCATTCACTGATTAGAAGAGAAGAGAGTTTAACGAGCGTAACTAGCAACCAGACCTACACATTACTTCTGAATTTTACTCTGAAACTTTAAAGGTGGAGTTTTGTGTTCATACAATCTGTGGCTGAGCTGAATTCTTGTGATGAAAAGTCAGATTCTTCTTTTCTCTGTGTCTTCAACCTTCTAAACCCGCCTCTAGGAATGTGCATAGATGAATGTTGTGCATTTTTTTATTTTGAAAGACTCTCCAAGTTCAACAATTCATTTCTAGTTTCCCAGACTGGGTAATACAAACATGTGCTCTTTATATAAACATGGATTTTATGATTTTTGATGTTGCCATACCATACCAGTGAAGAGAGAACAAGATGATACAGATTCCGGCAGATGTTTAGTCTACACAAATCCCTCTTTATCTGTTATCAATCTCATATTGTTTCTCTATCTGTTATCAATCACACATTGTTTCTCTCTCCTTATCTGCAATTCATTCTTTATTTCTCCTCCTGATGTTCGTTATCTTCATCTTCTAGTTTTCCATAAGCCCTCATCTTTAAACAGATGCCCCACTTTAAGTCATCAAGGCCATTGTGTTGCTATACCTCATCACATTTCAGCCATCAGTGAACCGGATTAGTATCGATACAGAGATACATTATCAGAATATATCACCAGTGTAAAAACGTTTCCATTAGTGTGGCCTGTATAGCCAAATAAATCCACAACACAATCTTGCATGCATCCATACTGTGTTTTTATGTGTTTGTGTTTATCACATCTCAAGTGATAGCTTGCTTGGCAAAACAGTGCACAATAAGATCACAGAATAATTCCGATTAGGTAAATACTTTGTGTATAACAGGTATTTTAAGGGTGCTATTGTACTGCATATGTGCTGAGAGGGCGCAATCTGTAAGTACAACCTTTAACCTCTGTCTACATCCACTAGTCTAGTTCATACCAACCAGTCAGACCTGACCTTTGACCCCCAGGCTGATCTCTGAACCCAGCTAAGAGTCCTGATTTGGAATGAATGACTGTGACAGGCATCTGCTTGCAGCCCACTAGAGTAACACGCCAATAAACATTAAAGTCAAAGTAAAATGATAAATGACCTGTTTGACTTGTTAGCTTGTTTTTAGCCACGCTAGCAGTGTTGCAGTCTGTCTGTCTGTCATTTCAATACTTTGGGCTGAACTATTTCAACAAGTGCAAATGTTAACAAATTTGGTTCAATTGTCCATAAAAACCAAATAGCCATGATTCAAATGCATCTCCAACACACTTAGCTGCACTTTGGGTTTAGTGAGCATCAGGGTTCCCATGGAAATGCTCAGGGATGCAGGTGTGCACTGAACTTTAACCAAGGAGGAGTTAAACTACTTTCCTTATAGTATGAATAAGTAAGAATGAGTGTGTTACTTATCAAAGTTTATGTTTGAACAAAGTGTTTCTTAACAGTATAATTTCATCGCTATTTTAGTTAGGCTTGAAGATTCAAGAACAGCGCTTCGTCATTAGGGTCCCAGTGCTGTTAAATGTCCATTTCTGGAAGAAATATGGTGGATTAAAAGGCAACGTTTACCTATTACAGCTGTATACACAGAGACAGACATCATACCTTGTAAATCTTTGTGGTACACAAACACAGAAACCACAGACTATCAACACACATCAACAGTTGGCACAAATCTGCTTGCTTGTTTGTTTACAAGGCATGTCATATATTGTGGCCAGATGCACTTCTGGATTTCATTATGAAAAAAAAGTGACACATATGCACGTTTGGTTTGTATAACTATTATGCTCATGTAAGTGTGGCACATGTGGCAGTGATCCAGTTCTGACCACTGAGCCAGATCCAACTCTGGACTGCTACCAACTATTACGCCATGAATCAGACTGGAATTAATCTTGACCATCAGCAGAGGCACATGATATGAAGCCTCCTGAGAGTCGCAGACACTCCACCCTACAGAAACAGCTACAATGCATCTTTGCCTCCAGAGAACACCTCAGAAAGGAATTTCTGTCCTTTTGTGCAGATAGTCTGTCTCTGAACAGAGTCCATCTTCAGACAGTTCCTTCCTCTAATTTCTGTCTTAAATAAATGTAAGGGTTCACACTTCCCTCTCAGTTACAGATGTACAAATGAATGCTCTGTACAGTCCTGATCACAAATACAGCCACATTATATAATATTAATGTATACAATACATTCCAGACTTCAAAACTGAGAGACGATATGGACAATGTATGTGCATCTAAGAGAATAAGCACATTGTCTACTGTTGTAAAATGGGCAGCTGCAGTTTTATCCACTAACAGCTGAGAATAGTTTAGGGTGTGGTAAAGTTTAAGAAGATTGTGAGAACTGAATTTATTAAACTGAATTCCACTCCATCATAGCATAAAGAAGCCAGAAACAGCAATTGATGATATAATTTTTTTTCAGTTGTTCTCTTACCATTATAACATACCTGCTTAAAATCAAACACGGCTACTGTAGCTAACATTCATGGTTCTCCAATATTT
>OMLM01020734.1:5589-16510 GCA_900302695.1 Helostoma temminkii | reverse complement strand
TTGATCAACCATCAGAGGAGTTGGATCAGTGGAGCTGCTTCTGTTCCTGATGTCCACTGTTTCATCTGTGTCCTGGATTCTGTCTGCAGAGGAGACACAAGACAGTCACACAGAGACACACAGAGACAGAGACAGACACAGACACAGAAAAAAATACAAATCTAACCTTTGACCTTGACCAGGTCCCCTGTGGTCCTGAAGGGCAGCAGCACAGACTCCACTCCCTCCTCCACCTCCACCTGACAGTCTGAGAGGACAACAAAGCACAACATCAGCTGGACAGACAGCAGCAGCAGTTTGGAATCACTTTATTGTAGAGAAACCTGAAGGACAGAACCAGATCAGACCAGAAGGTAACAGGAGACAGAAATCTAGAAACTAAAAGCAGGTTTTCAAGGTGTTGGAGATGATCAGAGTCTTGATGGTGTTGTGATGTTTTGTCCATGTGCTGCTTCACACTAATGTCTCATCTCAGTGTTGACCTGCTGTCTGCTGGTTTGCTTTGGGTTTTTATTATAGCATTCAAACAGAGGCTGATATGCCTCACAGAAACTGTTTCTTCAACTTAGAAAAAAATTTCATTAATTCATGGCCTGTTGGAGGCCAGTTTATCGGGTTCTGGCAGTGCTCATCCTGTTCCTCCTTGCATAGTGGAGCAGAAACCGGCACTGCTGATGGACTAAGGACCTTCTACTATCCTGTCCAGATCTCCTCCAGTCTCCTGTCCAGACTATGATGGGATACACAGCTAACCTGGCAATGTAATGTATTGATGCGCCATTCTGGAGGAGTTGGACTGCCTAGGCAACCTCTGTAGTGTCCAGTTAGTGTTAAGTGTTCCACTTATCACCCCCTTAGTAAGGGCGTGATAAGTCTCTGAGTAAGTCTTTTATGACGCTTATGGATTCTTTTGGGTTTATTCAGTTTGTCCATGAACCAAATCATTGCAATGGCAACACTCTTGACTTGAATTTGTCCCGAGGAATAGTGATCTCTAATATGATTGTCTCCCCTGTCACATCAGTGATGTCATATCACTATCTCATTAGATTTGAAGCATCATTAACTTGTCCGCGGAGTAAAAGTACAGACATTTTTACCACACGACATGTTGGACCATTATCTTTAAGTTTTTTCAGAAAACAACTTTCGAAAGCGCTGGTGACTTGAAGTCTTATCCAGTCTTCTGGATTCACCTCTTATCACCAAAACCAAAAGGTTCAGGTGCTCCTCACCTTGGTTCACTGCAGAAACCTGTGCTCTGAAACAGACCTGCAGGAGACTGGAGTGGCGAACTTCAAAGTCAGAATCTCTTTACCTTCAGTGGCATGATTCTGTGCTGAGTTACAGGCACGCTTTGTCTAGAGCAAAAGCAACTTATTACTCTCAATTAGCTAACAACAATACACATAATTAAAGATTTCTTTTTGACACGGTTGCTAAACTCACTCAAAAGAAGCCTTCTCCTAATTCCTTACACTTTACAGGTCAAGACTTTCATTTAAATCACTATCTAAGTTGGTTGTCTAAGTGATGGCTTCCAAACCTACTGGCTGCAATGTACAAAGATCTTTGGCCGGTTCTAGAACCCACCATGCTCAGTCTTGTGAACTAATTACTTTTAACTGGCATTGTCCCCACAAGCTTTAAAGCTGTTGTGGTTAAACCATTATTGAAGAAACCACACCTTGATCCTAAGTCACTAAATAATTATCGGCCAGTCTCTACTCTCCCATTCTTCTCCCCAATACTGGGTAGTAGCTAACATACAGTAGCTAACATACAGAGACACACAGAGACAGAGATACACAGAGGAAGACAACCACAGACAAAACGACGATGATACCTGTATCTTTATGCAGCTTTCTAACTTTGAGCAATACTGTTTTCTTTCTCTTGATTTTTTTACTTTTAACTCCACAAATATATCTTCCTTTGTCTCTGACTGTGGGGTATTTCAGGGTCAGACTGAGGTCTCCAGTTTTCAGCATGTCTTCCCTGATCTGTGTTCAACCTCTGAAAAACTGGTTCTGTTCTTGGGGCTGGTCAGAACCATTCTGATATTTGCGGACCATCATGTGCTCAGGTTCGTATCTTTCCCACTCCACTCTAGCGTCCTCAGGCAGGTCCCCTGTGGTCCTGAAGGGCAGCAGCACAGACTCCACTCCCTCCTCCACCTCCACCTGACAGACTGAAAGGACAACAAAGCACCACATTAGCTGGACAGGCAGCAGCAGCAGTTTGAAATCACTTTATTGTAGAGAAACCTGAAGGACAGAACCAGATCAGACCAGAAGGTAACAAGGGACAGAAATAAGTGATGTGTGGATTGATCCTGAAATATCAATGCTTGTCATTCTAGGATCAATTCTCATATAAAAGGATCAATTTTCTGTCAAACTCTGTAATTTGAAGTAAATGTGCACTTTATCATCAACAGAGGACAAAGTACAAAGTAACTATCCTGTATAATATAAATCATAACCAACCAATCAAATTAGCTAGTTTGCCTAATTTTCTCACCAGATGCAATAAAGTAGGTCTATTTGAAAGAATGGTTAAAACACCAGAACATGTTTGGTCATGGAAACAGACCGAGATCTTTCTAAACTGTGATATTATACAGACCACCTGGCCCTAACTCACACATGTTAGAAGACTTTGGTGAAGACTTCAGAACTTGCCAATGTGAAATATGGAGTACCACAGGGCTCTGTACTTGGCCCTCTTATCTTCTTTTTTTATATTTCACCCATAGGACAAATCTAACGCAGTCATGGAATTAATTTTCACTGCTATGCTGACAAAATAGAAATGCTGGTTATTACCCTACCCCAACAGCGTCACCAGTTCAATTAATTATCCATAACTCTTGATAAATGTGAGATTTTTCAGAGCTTGATGGCCAAAATGTTGTAATGTTCTGTTCTCAGGCTTGGCACAAGCCAGTACTGCTAAAGAGAGGTTTTGCAATCTTTTTTGTTATAATATTGGTGCTGTAGAAATTATTAAACTTCTCAAAGTCTTCCCCCCTGCAACAGTTTGCCCTTTTCAGGGCTGAGATGGTTTGTTAATCGCATGCAGGAATGCATTAGTGTTTGTTCTAGAATAGAGATGTTGTCAAAAGCAACCTACTCCACCTTGGTACATGGTTTACGTGATTGGATTACAATCTTAATATCCTTGGTAGCTGTTTATACTTCATCTCTGTCCGATTGTGACCCATTTTTTTAGGATGCAATTAAATAGCACACACAAACATGGCCTTACTGGGTCTGTGGTCTGCTATTCTTAAGCCCTAGATGTAAACCCTGCTCATCTGAACCTAAGTACTATAAATACTAAATAATACCTAGCTGTCTTTGTCTCTATATGCCAGCCCTCACTGATAGACTGTGGATCCTCCTGGTGTGTAACCCTCCTTTCAACAAGTCACAGCTGGGACTGGCTCCTGATCCCCTGTTACACTTGACATGATAAGAGGTCTAGATAATAAATAGACGGATGAAAATTACATTCTGTGCAAAGATACTGTTTATACAGGAAGGGAGGTATTACAATAACATAATACAGATACATAATACAAAACGCCAATGAACCAACATGAAACTGGAAAAAAAAATTTGTTACATACACTTAATAGTTGATCCCTGTTACTGTCATTTACTGATCTGTACTGACCTTTGACACGAGCTTTCACTTGCTTTTTGGTCAGAATCTTTCCATCATTGCTGTAGAGGGTGCAGGTGTAGATTTTGTTGTCTCTGTCTGTGGGGTATTTCAGGGTCAGACTGAGGTCATTAGTTTCCAGTAGGTCTCTCTTCATATCTGTTCGGTCTCTGTAAAACTCATCCTGTTCATCAGGCAAGTCAGAGCCTTTCTGATATACATGAACCGTTCTGTTGTCACTGGAGCTCCACTCCACTTTCACATCTCCAGGCAGAGGAACTCCACTCCTGACTCCTCCACCACCTTTGGGACTAAGAAGACAACAAAGCAGAACATGAGCTGGACAGACAGCAGCGCAGCACTGACACACTAAAGTGAAATATTTGTAGTGAAAAAGTATTTCACTGGTTCCAGCCTGAAATTAGTCCCATTGCTACAATGAACAGAGACAGTGTTGTTTTTTACATTTGACAAATGCTTTTATTAAAAGCAACTTACAAGTGTGGTAATTTAAATAATTTAAAATTGAATTTGAATTGCTCAACTTGAGTAATTGTGTTGGTAAACTGAATCTGAATGGACAATTAATAAATTAAATTTATTAGTTCTACAACTGAATCCCAATTAATTTGAATCTGGATGTAATAAAATGAAATTGAATTAATTTGCTCTGAAACTGTATTTAATCCTCTTTGAAGATTCAACTCTCTACAAACTAGCAAATTCAGTTCTTGCATTTCAAATTCAAATGTTGTAATTCCTTTTAAGTTCACTAAGACGCACATCCAGGTCACTGAGGAAGAGCAATCGAGTGCAGATTTCTTTTACGCGATTAAAACCAGCGCAGTCCGAACTGCAGCTGCAGCTGAACTGTCTTTAGCAGTATGTCCCATGATGACAGGCTGGATTCACAGCTTTGTATAAATGTGTAAAATGCATAAGAGGCTTTATGTTCACATGTGATTGTATTTACTGGAGTGAATTTCTGCTTTATTCCTTTCACTCAGATGTTTAAAGTAGTGCTGCACTAAACTGATTGATGATTCTAGTGTTGCGCAATGCTAATACTATGACAAGTTCACATAGGTTTTGGCTGTGGCTAATGTGCAGTAGTGTTAAAATAATAATAAATCAATGCACTGACAGCAGTGACTATAACATAAAGAAAATTTAAGTCGGTTGCTATAAAATTCATTTCTGACTATCAATTAGCTGCTGACCTGACTCTGAATGTACCATCATGCGTTTCAGCTGATCGTTGAGAAAAATATTCCACTGAATCCACACACAGAAATCATCCACTTGCTGAAAGAAATCTGCACTCGATTGCTCTTCCTCAGTGACCTGGATGTGCGTCTTAGTGAACTTAAAAGGAATTACAACATTTGAATTTGAAATGCAAGAACTGAATTTGCAAGTTTGTAGAGAGCTGAATTTTCAGTGAGGATCAAATACAGTTTTAGAGAGAATTAATTTAATTTCATAATATTACATTCAGTTCAAATTAATTGGGATTCAGTTGTAGAACTAACAAATGTAATTCCAAATTATTCATTCAGATTCAGTTTACTAATGCAATTATTCAAGTCAAGCAGTTCTACATTTAAAATTCAATTCTAAAATTATTAAAATTCAGTTTCTGCTGACACATATTTCTGGCAGACTTTGTGGAGACAATCATGATCACAATGATGATGTTGTTATGTAGGAAAGATTTTGGTAGAAACACCAGGAGTTCAATCTTGGAGAGTTTGAGTAGTGTCTCACACATCTAAGCAAAAATGTCAGAAAGACAGAAATGTGTGATGGAACAGTGGAGGCATCTGGTGGAAAGGACAGGACGAGTTGTATGTTACCAGCATAGAAATCATAGGAGAAGCTGTGTGAGCAAATGATAGAACCTATGCATGTGGTGTAGATAGAGAAGAGAAGAGGACCAAGGACAAAGCCTTGCGGTCCACCTGTAGAGATGGAATCAAAGTTGGCCATTTGCGAACTAATTTTTAACAGCAGTATTACCGTTACAGTAGCAGTTTCTGCTTCTTGTAAATTAAACACAAAACCAAGTGACGGGCCATCATTCATTATGATCCTATGAACCCTCACCCCTGTTTTCCACCAAACAACTCAGGTATTCTCTATAGGTATGACCATGGATACAAAAGGATATGTACTTAAATTAACACTAAACAAACAAATCAATCTAATATTTGTCAAAACTATCCTCATAATTAATTAGTTTGTAGTTTGTTGACACATTGTTTAGCAGAAGAAAAACTCTTCCCCTCTGCTGATTGCAGCACAGTAGAAGAGATGTTAGAAGAAGAAACAGGCACTGGGTGACATTGAAATTAAGAGATCTACTTAAAGAAAGATAGAAATGGTTTCTGTCTAATCAAAAGAACATCTGAATGTTTATTCAATCACTAACTTTTTGTCCAATGGACTCAATTAAAACTTTTTTTACTGTCTCTGACAGGGTCACTGACACATAAGCCGATGTGTCTACAAGAACTGCCAAATGTCTCTAGCAAGTTTGATAGAATTTGCTTAAAAAAGACTGACCTCTGACCCTAAGCTCCAGTTTTTTCTTCATCAGGATGTTTCCCGTCCCTCCGTAGACGGTGCAGGTAAAGGTGTTGCTGTCTCTGTCTGTTGGGTATTTCAGGGTCAGACTGAGGTCTCCGGTTTTTAGCGTGTCGCTCCTCATCTCTGTTCGACCTCTGTAAATCCTGTGCTGGTCTTCACAGTGGTATGTGTGATACACGTGGACCTTCCTGTAGTTGCTGTCCCTCCACTCAACTTTGACATTTTCAGGCAGGTGAACTATGACTTTGTAGGGCAGAAGAACAGACTCCACGCCTGAATCCACCTTTACCTGTTCGACTGAGAAGACACCAAACCACAACATCAGCCAGACAGACAGCACAGTCTCCTCTGTCAGTTTTCAAATAAAACCAGTTGTTAGTAACCCTATACATGATAAAAACATCTCCTAAATTATGTTTGTATTTTTTGACATTTTGATATTAGAACACTGCTAAAGACAAATACTTTGAATACCAGGAACCTGAGTGCTTAAATTAAATATTTTATGGATTACAAGAAGAGTCCAGGGTTGCAAAAGGGGGTATTCATTTGAGGGATAAACAGTTTGCCAGTTTGTATCCTTCTGATTTATTCTGAATAGTTTATGTACAGCAACATTGCTCATCTTCATCTATTAAACACTTCTGAGGCCATGTTGTGATAAAGGTGATCACCGTTGTTCAGCTGAATTGAGATCTGATGACTGTAAAGGCTGCAGTGTGTGATTGAGAAGGCTTCATAAGTTCTGACTGGCTTGGGTAGCAGGCTTATAACCACTGTGGAGTTAATTTTTATAAATGAAGGGTTATCTAATGACTGAATTGTAATGGCAACAATAATTAAATATAACAAAAATTACTGAGAAAATCTGGTAAAATGTCTGTTCAGGACACCAGCAGTTTTAATGCAGACTCCTCTCACTGATTAATAGTGCCTTTAATTTGCAGTGAGGATAGTGTAGTTCAGGATTTCTGCCAAACCAGAGCAAAAATATCACATGCAAAACGTACCATCGAGAAAATAATGTCTGTAATATACAGCAAGGCCCGTGATGACAAGAAGAGCAAGAAGGAGGAGAACCAGAAGAACTATGGCCCATGTTGGAACTGATAACACAAACATAAACAACAACATAATATTTATCACATTATTACAGGACACCTAACATAATAGTGATAATTTCACTACAGAATGTAATCTGCACTGACCTGTATTTAAAGTACTAACCTCCCTTCCTATGGACCTATGGAGCTGTACTTCTGTCTGGCCCAGTTGTTGTCCAAATCTGCGAACAGAACACATGTAGGCACCGCTGTCAAGGAGACTGGGGTTGTTCAGAGTAAGGCTGAGGTCTCCAGTTTTCAGAGCGTCAGTCGTCATCGATGTTCGCCCTCTGTAAAGCTGGTTTTGGTTCTGAGGTTGATCACCTTCTGGTTGACGCAGGTGAACTGTGGAGGGACTGAGATCATAGCGGCTCCACACCACTGTAGGGGTGTCCACGTCAAAAGTGTGAAACTCACAGGGCATCAAGACAAACTCCTCTCCCTCATGCACTTCCACACCTGATGCATGCTGGGAAACTATGAGGACACAGACAGTTTAAAGACAAACTGATCAAATGAGTGAAAGAGTCACTGGCCCCATTTTCTCCTGGTATTAAAATGCGTCCTGGAAGTTCAGTTTACAATTGGACAGTGTTACATAAAAGTGTAAACAGCCACCAAGACAGATTGTGATTGAATGACTTAGACCACTCACCAAATAGGTCTGGGCTGCATTTGACTATATCTCTTTTTAGTGTAAAAGTTATTGCATCCTCATGCTTTCTCAACAACTGTGTTTAAAATATGTGTGAAAATATGTCATCAGCAGACTCTGTTAAACCATCTCCAAAATGTACTAATTGTTCACTAAACTCCTTCTTCTGCTGGTTATTACATGTCAACCAGCAACAGTGAACAGTTGTGCGTACAGTTTACAACCTGACTCCACCACACACACAGTTTAATAATAATAATGTGTGCACAAATTTGATTAAATTTTAAAATGCTCTTTCATCTGTCCTACTGGCTTGAAATACAGCTAAGTTAGTTAAGATACAGTTACTAATACCTGCTAAGAACTAAAAGATTTTTAGTAATAATGTCTGATGTGTTGATACTTATGTTGCTGCCTGCTTTACTGACTCCTCCTCCTGCCTTGTGCTGAAATTAGCTGACCAATGATACCCATGCCATGATGCTGGTCAACTGTTCAACTTAAACTTTACATTGTGAAGTGCCTTAACATACTACTTCGGCATTATATACATAAACTGGATATTCCTTTATTTATCCAGGCACTTTAAATAAAAGTCCAGACATGTACAGGCATGACCTGGCCCATCCCAGCTAGTGAAGGCTTATTCACCTCAGTCTCAAATAACTGTATTGTGAAGTTAGGTGAAAGTACACTTAATATGATTTAAGATAATCAGATTATGCTGAAATTAACTTTAACTAGATTTACAACCTATTTAAAAGCAGATGTGGTAAATAACTGAGTACATTTACACAAGCACAGTACATAAGTACAAATTTGAGGTAAATGTATGTTAATGGAGTACCATGTGAATGACTTCCTGTGAGTAAATGCCACTGTTCATATTTGCCAGGTAGTATAGCAGCATTTAATTTAGTTAAAAGTGTATTTAACCATGTAGATTCAACTGAGATCCTCTGTTTTAAAGCAGATCTTCCCAAGATGGCAGCTTAGAATGTCAGACTTTTCAGTCAAACACGACACACACACACACACACACACACACACATACACACACACACACACAGAGCTATGAATTAAGCTATGAAAAATATGTTACACAAGCTTTTATTGTGGAGTGTAGGAAATCATTACTGATTTTATTTGTTGTGATTTAAACGTATGGAGATAATTTATAAAATCTATAACTTTATTGTCCTATTACAGCTTTGGTTGGGAATTCTCCCTCTGCCCTACAGTAGCGAGGACAGCTGCCCTCCTTGCCTCCTGTAGATCTGCCCCTGCTGCACAGTCCCTGTCAAACAGACTAATAAACTAAACTCAGTTAATAAACATGGACGTCTTTACTCAAGTCAGGAGTTAAATGTAATCAGAGAAAAGACAGTAATCCTTGGCAGAGATGACCAATATCAAGTTAAAACTGAGTCGGTTCATTTTTAGCACATCAGACTTTGAATCACTGTCTAACAGATGGCAGAGAGCTTTCACTGAGTTTCACTTAGTTTAAAACAGAGCTTCCCTGAGGCCTCTGCTAAAACTGTGAGGGATATATCCTGTGTTCAGTCACTCTGAGACCAAATCCGGAATCACAGCCTAAAATAATTACTTCCTCCTTTAAATTGAACTGACAGAATTAATCATCTCAAAGCAACAAGCCAACAAGCCACTGCATCCGTTGTCATTACTAACCATGCATGTAGGTTTGGCCCAATCTAATTTGTAAAACTGAAATTTAAGACACATTAATCATATAGAGCTTCTTGGTTCTGCGCTGAGTCCCGGTCCTGTTTCCATCTAATCTAGTATCAGACGCACCTGTCGCCAGTCTCTACAACAAAAGGTTCAGTTGTGACCATGCCTTTCTTGGGAAATACCACAGTGAGGAGTGTGCAGGTGCCGTGTGCACACGCGCATGACACAGCAGACAGTGATCTATGAATGTAGAAATAAAAATCAGACAGAAAAGTTCTTACCGCGCTGGAGGATCACAAACACCACCAACATCTTCATCTTCCCGTAGAAAATACAACCACAAACTCTCCTTTAATGTGGTTCTTAAATTATTAAAGCAATAAATCACATCCATTGACAACTCTCCTCTTCAAGTTAAAGTACTGGTGAACAAGACAAGCTCACTTTCAGTTTGTCTGTGTTTATGTGACGTTAAGCTGAAGACACACCTGCAGAAATTCCAATGAAATAGAAATAGAAACACTCCCTTCTTCAACAATGTAGTATTTAAATCATCAACTATATTTTCTCTGTGTGTAAAAGAGTATGTTTATTCACTATAGAGCAGTGAGCAGAATTCACTTCCAGCTTAATGATTTTAAATGAATGAATGAATGAATAGTCTGCTAAGAAAGTGAAGTGGCTGAGGAGAACAATCATCAAAGCTTTGCCATTAAATTAGGTTTCCATCAATCAACAACCTTTTTAAGTCTTTATAATCACGTTATAAACACGTCTGACCCACCTTTGTCTGCTCTCAAAGCTTCTGTGTGACTCTCCAGCCTGCTTTTCAGACCTTACCTCTTGATATTCTGAACCTGTTGTCTGACCTGTCTTCTCATTCTGATCATTTAGTCCAGTATGATAACTGGTGTCATGATGCTGGTTATAGCCTGGTTCAGTTCACTCTGGATTAATGATCCATCTGTGATGTGCTCTCAATTACAGACAATCAAACAAAACTTTACATGTGCAACTATTGAATACTTAAAATAACGGTGGTGCAGTGGTTAGTACTGTCGCCGCACAGCAAGAAGGTCCTGGGTTTGATTCCAGGGTCGGCCAGGGTCTTTCTGTGTGGAGTTTGCATGTTCTCCCCGTGTTTGCGAGGGTTCTCTCCAGGCACTCTGGCTTACTCCCACAGTCCAAAGACATGCAGCCAGGTTAACTT
>OMLM01020732.1:1601-31871 GCA_900302695.1 Helostoma temminkii | reverse complement strand
CAGGCTGAGTTTCTGAACCCTGTCACCTGGTCTTGAGTCGTGGCTTCCTTCGCTGAATGCCCAAGCTCAGCCCCCTGAACTGAACACACTAATCAGTAACAAGAGGGGCATAACAAATAGAATAAGTCTGTCAGTTTACATAGCTGAAATCTAAACTAGAAACAAAGTACAATATATACACTTTAATCTAACAGTTAAACAAGAAAAATCTCTAATTGAATAATTCCAGTTTCCCCTTTCTTCTAAGTCTCTGTTGTTCTCTCTGGTGCTGATCAGTATTTAGACAGGCTCCACCCTCAGCCACCTGTTTTGCCACACCAGGAAGAAGAACTTCACAGGTAACTCAAAAACAGAAAGGAGGTTATTACAAATAGACAGAAATAACAAAATGTGTGTGCTTTATTCAGCAAACAGTGCAAAGTCAAAGTAATTATAAAACAACAATTATAAAAACTTTTGATAGTGTCTGCAAATAAATCTAAAATAATGTGAAAGTGCTGTGGATGAAAGTGTTGGATGGCTGACGATACAGATATGGATCACCAGTAGTTTCAGTGATATGCTTTTAGGTTGTCTGAATAACCTTCAAAATATTATATGACTGTATGCCTTGGTAAGGAGGAGCCTTTTGAAATGAAGACTCTCAAATATATGGACGTCATCAGGTTGTACAAGGAGGTTGAAGGCCAAGTGTCTGTGTAGAAGCCAGAAGCAGGGACTTTGTGACCCACTGTGTAGGTTCTCACAAGGGGTCAAAAGTTTGCTTCTCAATTTGGTTTGTATTCATTTGTACCTGACCACGTTAGTGTGTATGAATTTCTGTAGAACACTGTTGCATATGTGTGAACGTTACACAAAAATGCCAAATGTATGTAGAGATGGAGTGATGATAAGCTGGTTTTCGTTTCTGTGCACCATGATTGAAGATGAAGCTGATACATACAACTTAATGTTCTAACCTCTAACCACAGCCACCACGTGGCATGTTTGGTGTCTGATTGTTAAATAGATAAAACTATGCTGCCTTTATGTCACATGTCCTGTACAAGTCATGAGCAACATTTATCTATTGAAGGTTCAAATAATAATAAATAAATAATAAGCATCTTACAGCATTATCTCTGGACAGTTTAATAAAGTAAACTATCAAACAAGATATTAATAATTTTGCTTTTATTATTACAATTAAGGTTTATGTAAACATTGGTAAATAAATATACAAAAATAGAAAAGCTAAATATTGATAAAGCACTAATTTAACAATGCTCTTTCAGACACGAGTGTTGAGCTATGATTTGTTTGTCTGTCGATATCAGGTAGAGTTGGTGCAGGGCTACTCGAGGAGGGAGGGAAACACCAGAGCACTTCTTCACCTCCGTCTTCCCGTCTGGGCTTTTGCTTTCCTGTGAATAATTTAATATAAGACAAAAAACCATGAGTTTTTGATTGAAGGACGGAATAAACAAGCGTATGAAAGGATAGATGAGAGTCAATGAATGTAAAACTCACTTGAATGCCCTAATCTTTCTCCGAACCCAGGGAGCTTGTGGATGAATGCAGAATACACCTTTATCTGTCTGAAAGCTGCAGGAATGAAAAACAGATGCATCATTAGCACTTTAGTCTTTTAAGATACAAGTTGGCTTGAAGTTGTATCCTATTAATAAGCCAATGTTAAGTTTTCTTTAGTCACTTTCGCTCAAAAGCAAAAACTGTTTTGAAATGAAAACTAATTGAGGCAGAAACTGCTCAAACTGGTCTTTTTTTTCAGTATTTGCCCACAGATTTGCATTTAAGTGTCTTATTTGAAATTGTTAGTAATATGCTGTAGATATGTCAGTCTGGTAAATCCAAAAAATGAAATGGATTATTTTAAACATGATTTTATAATTATGTAACTTTTTAAAAAATAATGTTTCCACACTACATTTTCTCTTTTAGGTGTTAAATAATTAACATCACATTATTTTTCAACATGTACTTAAAGCATTCCTTGTTACTTACAGGACAGCTTTGACACATGGAGGTGGTGAATTATTCTGGACCAAGTATCCCAACATTGGATCCTTTATCTCCTGCCTGGTCATTTGCTTACAGCAGATTGCCAGAGGATCTAAAGATGGATGCAAAGAGAGTTAAAAACCTTTCATTGGTTCAAAGGAGAAAAAATCTTCCTTTCTGTAAGAGCTTGTAGGTTGTTGATCTTTAGTCTAAACTTCCAGATGAATTAAAAGAGATAAAATAAAATGTAAATTAAAAAATTACTCATGGGGAAAAGTCTATTCTATAGTTTATGTTGTTGATCTTAGTGCAACTTCAGTCAGAGTCACTAGGACAGCGGCGACCATCAAACTTTTCAACATGTTTCCACAGCTGACCATTTTCAAAAATAATAGAGCTTTTTGATATTAAGTTGATAAATTCAGAATAAAATCTAATCTCTGCTGGTCCTTCATCTCCCTCCCTCTCTAGAGAGCTCTGTGAACTGACAGGACAGAGACACTGAGTATTTAATCTATGAAAAAGCAGAAGTGGCCCCTTCAGTTAGTCATCCTACTAAATTTTTTATTTTTTTTTTTTCCTTGACCTCATCTGAATGTAAGGATTCCTGTGAAGTGACTGACCCTTTAAACCTTAAGCCCTGTAAGCCCAGCATGCTGCTGGGCTGTCAAGCCTGCACTGTGTCCCTCAGACCCTCAGCTGCTGTTAATGAGTGTTTGCTGATGCAGAGAAGTGTTGATGATGTGTTGGGAACTGGGCACCAAATAGTATTAAACATTTAGTCTTAGCCAACTCACCCCTGGAACACATTCAATAATTAAAAAGTGACAGGTTCTAGTGACATGCTTGTTTACCTGTCGAGTTTTAGATAATTTTTTGAATGTGAGCAATAGTCTCCTGTGTGTCCTGAATTATTGCACTTTAACATTAACTGCAGGTTTTATAATAAAAAAATTGCAACTGCAGTATTATTAAGTACTTGTCTCCGTACTCTGAATTGACAAGTACTTGTACTTGTACTCGCTCAGAAAAGAAGTTGGATCAGAACTTTCCTATATGCAGTGGGGGGGCAGTCAGGGCCAGCAGGGCCGTCTCTGCTGAACAGGACCTGAACACTATCAGAAGCACATTTACAACCTAAAAACCTATGAAATTGTATAAATTCATTCTCAACAGTCTCTTGGCTGCACTGCTTCCAGTACGTGTATGTGGATGTTGGATCTTTTGTCCAATCAGATTTCAGCCTCTGTGTGCTGCCGTGTCAATCTTATCTGCCCAGGGCCTTAAGTATCAGTAGTGCTGGCTGATGTAACTTAAACTATTTTAACAATGGGACAGTTTTTGTTTTTTTTTTTAACCAATCAGATTTTAAATTCTCCTCAACAACGTCAGCACTTCTCCGTCCTCTGATTGATTGGTCAGAGTAAAACTGTTACAGCCAAGTTCGACTAGCAGAACACGTCTGTAGTGATCTGCACACATTAATAGATTTAAGTTTGATTTTTTTTACGCCCATGCACGACATGATAGTGGTGGATTAAGTCTGGTAAGTCTCTACTGAAGGCCCAGGTACCAAATGCACAGCCTGCTGCTACCTATATGTAACATCCATTCATCCATCCATTTTCTGAACTGCTTGGTCACCGTAGCGTTCGCAGGTATGCTGGAGACTGTTATATGTAACATCAAACCACAAAATGTACAATATGACCGCTAAAGGGGAGGTGAATCTAACATGACTATAATTCACAATGTAGTTCTTAGTCAGAAACAGGTCATTTCAAGAGTTAGGTTAAGAAGACTAAATAGAGCATGACATGCAGAGTACTTTATTATCTCAATAAACAAAACATGCCACCTTCTCTCCATGCTGCTCTCCTACCAGGCTGGGTGGCAGATTGACCTCCAAGACCTCAGCGGTAGCAGAAGCGTGTCAGTTCCAGGCTTTAATGGTTTCAGGAGTCATGTGATTCACGTCAAACAAGAAGAAATGACTCAGCAAACTCATGTCAGCATTTGTGAAAATGAAATGATGAAATACCCACCACATACTCATGAAGTATGGGTGCGGGCACCGTATCCTGGAAGTCAGTTGAGATATATGCTGTAGTAGTACAATTAAATACTTACAAAAGTCAATGATACCATTAGCTCCATGCATGTCTTTATTCAACGAAGATACTAAGATTTTTTTATATATCAACACACTGAATAAAGTCAAGACTTTATGGAGCCCATATTATGCTCCTTTGGAGAGTTAGAAAAACAGGTCCCTGATGTCCCCAGAATGTGTCTGTAACTTTTCATGCTAAAAAAAAAATATGTGCAGATACTTGTTTCTGCCCTGGCTGAAATAGCCTGTCTCACAAAGTCGTTTTCAGCCGCTCTCTTCCTTCTGCTTTGCAGGCTGACCCCACGTGGGGTAATGGAAGCGTCATAATGGGTACATGGGATGGGTTACAGATTATATCTGCAGAATCCAGTTAACCAATAAGACTAGCTTTTATCTTACATTAGTTTTACGTTTACGCAGTACAAAACAAGACAAAACACATTAAAATGGTAACTTTTACAGCTTCACTTTGAACTAGACCCGATTTTAATAATAACAACTAATACTTTATTAATCCCCTTGTGGAAATTCTTTGTGGACAGGCTGGTCCTTGAGACACCAAGGGTAGAGAGGTTCAGTGTCTTGTCCAGGGACACTTGTAGCCAGGAATCAGGTAAACCGGGACCATCAACCTTGGGGTTTCAAAGATGACTGCCCTTCCTGCTGAGCTACTGTCATAGTCAGAATCCATCCACATTTGACCTCTGGTCTTAGAAGTTAAACTTTGATAGGAAAACATTGCATTTCTTGCCTAACCGTATCATGGGGAATATCACAGGAAAACTATCCATCTGACTGAGTCAACCAGCAAGGTAAAGAGGCAGCTCCACAACCACAATAAGGCTGTAGGACCTGGTGATGTCAGTCCCAGAGTCCTAAAGGCATCTGCTGAGCTGCTCTCTGGGAATCTACAGCACCTCTTTAACCTGAACCTGAGACTAGAGCAAGCGCCAAAACTTTGACAATTACTGACTACCTGACAGACAGACCGCAGTTCGTGCAGCTTGTACCCCTCAAACCTTCAGTTCAACACTGAGTCCTGCCATGTGCAGAAGCTCTATGTCATCAGGTTATCAGGTTATCCTGATTCCCATTTTAATAAATGGGTAGCGTAAAGGCAGAGGGCTACATCACCCTTCAAATAAAGACTTTTCAAGACCACACTTCTATGGAAGGGGTATGAGAATTTATGCACAGTATGGCTGCATACATTCATTCATCTTCTATACCACTTAGTCCCCGCAGGGGTCACAGGTGTGTTGAAGCCTATCCCAGCCAGCTTACGGGCGAGAGGCGGGGTACACCCTGGACAGGTTGCCAGTCCATCACAGGGCCACATATAGACAAACAACCATTCACACTCTCACTCACACCTACGGGCAATTTAGAGTCCCCAGTTAACCTGACTGCATGTCTTTGGACTGTGGGAGGAAGCCAGAGTGCCCGGAGAGAACCCACGCAAACACAAGGAGAACATGAAAACTCCACACAGAAAGACCCTGGGCCGACCCCGGGAATCGAACCCAGGCGACAGCGCTAACCACTGCACCACCATGCCATGACTGCGCACACTAATATAAATATTTTTGGAATAAATAAGCCCTTTAAAATCTCAACAATGTCTGCTACCCATGACTTGGCAGCACACCATGTCCAAAAATTAACTAATGACCAAAAGCAGCAAATTTGCTTTTCAATATTGTGCTCATTGCAACATGTTGTTTTGTGGCAAAGAAGGGCAAATAAATCCCTACAGTCCACACAGTGGAGATTACCACAGATGACGATGGCATCTTGGAAGCTGTAAACAACAGTTATGTAGCAACTGGCAACACCATATGATGCCTTATAACAGTATAGTGAGGAGTGTCTCATTTCTTAGGGGTATCTTTTTCAGCCCTATCCTTTGCCACTGCATTTCAATGGAGCAATTGTAGGGGTAGGGGTAAAACTGAGAAGTGGGATAAGTTAACTGGCCAGACTGCAATTATATTCAAAAACTTACATTTGCATTACAAAAAACATATTGTCATGTTTTAATAGGCTAAGTGATATATTTGACCCTTTGAAAGGTTATATTTTGGCATCCTGACCTGGTCATTGGGTCTAATGACACCAAGCAAGTCGTCATCAAGCTGCCACTGCCGAGGAAAGAGGGAAGGCTTTGAAATGATGTTCCCCAAGTATATGGACCTCAGCCTGTGTAGGAGGGCTGGAAGGCCAAGTGTCTCCCAATACAAGTCAGATGAATGTGCTTTGTGACACTGTGGTGTTTCACATTAAACGTGCTGGAAATAATATAGAATAATTTCTCACAGGGTGGTCAAAAGAGGCAGAAATATGCTTCTTAAATTAGTATGTACTCTAAGTCTGTATGTAGGAATTTCTGCAAAACACTGTTGCTTATGTGTGAATGTAAAACAAAAATGCAAACTAACTGATGAGATGGTGATGATGACAATGAAGCTGATACACGCGACCTACTGCGGTTGGCAGTTTAAACATTACTCACAGTTACCACAGAGCCTTGCTCGTGTTTTACAGATGTTAAAATTAGATATATTTTTGTCAACAGATAAACAAACACTTCATTACATCACGTGCAACATTTATTTATGACCACTGTTTCCACATCTCTTTTAGTTGAACTTTCAAATAAATAAATAACAGAAACAACTCACAACATTTTCTGACAGTTTCATAAATGAAGTGAATTTCTTATCAATCCAGATACATATTAATAAAAACATAACACTGTACATAACTTAGATATGCAATGTTTGTACAACAGAGTAATATGTAAACACTGGTGAATAAATATGAACACTTGTGTCAGCACGGATCAATTAAATTAACCTAATATTTTAAATACATTTTAAAGAACTAAATATTGATAAATTCCTAATTAACAGAAGGTTAAGTGCTCTGTCAAACATAGTTTATATCAGTATTGAGATAATTCGCTTTAACTTCCTAAAAACGTTTGGTCGTTTGTTGATGTCAGCTGGAGGCAGAGTTGGAGCAGACCTACTCGTTTTGCTCTGAAATGTTTTCACCAACAGGCGTCTCGTACGTGGAGGAGAAGGAGGGAGCAGAAGGAGAAGCGGTGGATGTGATTATGGTGAGGAGGGAGACTCGGGACGGAGAGACCGAAGGCAAAGAGATGGCCTGACGTTTTGATTTCCTGTGAGAAAGATTATAAAAGACAAAAAAGTGAGTTTGTGATTGAAGGGTGGAATGAACAAGTAGATGAGAAAGAGTCAATGGAAGTGAAACTCACTCTAATGCCATAATCTTTCTCCGAACCCATGGAGCTCTTGGATAAGTGCAGAATAGACCTTTCTCTGTCTGAAAGCTGCAGGAATGAAAAACAGATGCATCATTAGCACTTTAGTGTTTTACGATACAAGCTGTAAGCTCATATTAATAAGCCAATAATTAAAGTTTTCTTAGGTCACTTTAGTTCAAAGTAGACACCATTTTAAAATGAAAACCTTGCGACAGCCGGCCAGTAGAGGCTGAAACTGCTTTAACTGGTCTTTTTTTCTGTACTTGCTCTTGGATTTGCACAATTAAATTTACATCTAAATCTCTTAACTGTAATTGTTAGTGATGTGCTGTAGTTTGGTAAATTTAAAAAAACGAGGATGATTATTTTAAAAGGATCAAACTTGTTTTTTAAATTGTAAAACTTCTTTAAATTCATTCATTCAAGTTATGAACATCACATTGCTCTTTACTCACATGACAGCATTGACACATGGACGTGTGGAATTCCTCTGGATCAAGTATCCTACGATCGGATCCTTTATCTCCTCTCTGGTCACTTGCTTACAGCAGGTTGCCAGCTTCTCAGCTGGAGATGGATGGAAAGAGACAAGAGTTAAACATCTTTGAATGGTTCAAAGGAGAAAAAGTCTCCTTTCTGTAAAAGCTTATATGTTGTAGATCTTAAGTTAAAACTTACATGGTCCAGATTCCGTCAAAGCCACAAGGAAAATTGTGACCAGCACACTTTTCAACATGTTTCCACGGCTGAGCATTTTCAGAAAGGATGAAGAATATGAGGTTAAGTGAATAAATACAGAATAAATTAATCTCTGTGGATCTTTCTTCTCCCTTCCTCTCCAGAGAGCTTGGTGAACTGACAGGCATCCAGAGACGCTGGATGTTTTAAGACCTGGAAAAGCAGAAGTGATCCATCCGGTTAGTCATCTTCCTCTCCCTTCCTTTCTTTTTGTCTTCATGTGAAAGCGTGATTTAAGCGTCATTTTCGGTGATTTCTGTGAAATGACCAACTGGTCTTTCATCACAATGTTGCGGTTGGAAAGTGTTTTTGCTGACTATTGGATTGTGGAGTTGTTAGGAATCCTTAACACGCCTGTCGTATCATCATGTTTCAGCTTATTCTGTCAGAACAGTTAAGTGAATCATGAGACAGAAAACTTCATCCAGTGGAGTAGTGTAATTCTACCGTGTGTCTGCAAAACATTCTAGACATCAGTTTCTTCCCAATATGTTTAATAATATTAATAATAATGCACAGGGTACACCCTGGACAGGTCTCCAGTCCATCACAGGGCCACAAATAGATAAAGTCAACCATACACACTCTCACCTACGGGCAATTTAGAGTCTCTCTGCGGGAGGAAGTGCCCAGAGAAAACCCACACAAACCCTGGCCGACCTGTGAGGCAGCAGTGTCAACCACTGCACCACCGTGCTGCCCTAGTATACTTCTTTTAAACTGAAAATGAGCAAGTATACTTTTTATATACTTATCAGAGGTAAACTAAAAGTCGGCCAATTTAGTCCCAAGAACTATTAAAATAGTATACTAGAAGTACATAGAAGTATACTTACTATATTTGAAGTATGCTTAGGTACACGTAATAAAATAAACTTCAAGTATACTACTTTTTTGTAAGGGTATTGTGGGTATTGGTAAATGTGCCTATTTATTTTCCTAACTCAGTGATCTGGTTCTTATGAACACACGAACATCCAGTTGTTCACTGTTGCTTCCTTCCAGCAGTATCCACTAGATGTCATTAACCATCACAGACACTCAAATTAAAAAGCACAACACAAATCTTGACCAAGTTCTTCAAGTATAGCAAATAAACCTATGTCTATGTACTTCTAGTATAATTGAAATTATACTATTTTAATACTTGTTGGGACTAAATTGGCCACTTGTTAGTTTATAAAAGTTTACTTGAAGTAAACAAATAAACTTTTAAATGTACTGTTAGTTTACTAGTAATGTAATAACAATATACTTTCTGGATGATCAAAATATACGTTAATGTACTTCTCAGTTGATTAAAGTCACATCTGAATAATTGTTAACTCTTATAAAAAGGAAGTACATTCAAGTATACTATTAGTATTAAACTAACAATGAGCAAGTATACTCTGAGTATACTTTTTATGTACTTCCCTAAACTAAAAAGTGGGCCAATTTAGTCCCAAGAAGTATTATAATAGTATACTAGCAAGTACTGTATATTTACTATACTTGAAGTATATTTAATAAAATAAACTTTATTACTTTTTTGTAAGGGATAGTTTCCATGCAGTATGACTTCCTACCATGATGATGAACTGAAGAACATCTGTGTATCTATGGAAGTAACTCCTTTAATTAGTATCAGTAACTGCTCAACCTTCTTACTAACGGCTCTAAGTTTATAACTCAACTATTAATCACCGACCATCAGTCTGTTTAAAAGCAAAACATCGCGTCACACAACAATTTGTGGGTGTCTCTGTATACTTGTCAGTTTACTTAAGTAAACTCCAAGTATACTATACTTTTCCGTATGCTTGTTTGTTTACAGCAAGTATACTTAAATACTACTTTGTCTAGTATACTTCTGATAAGTACATAAACAGTATACTGCTCCTTTTTAGTTTTTAAAGAATTATACTAATAGAATATACTCCTTTTTTGTAAGAATCAATAAGTGATTGTTCTGTGTGAGAGAAGAGCGAATTCAGTTGTAAAGATTGAAGAGATAATCAATAAAATATAAAGAAGGCTTAGCTAAGGAAGGAAAAGGGGACAGGAAGGACATTTAGATGTCTGTTCTTTGTTGTATGAGTAGAACTAGAAGTTTTAGAGATGCACTGCAGAAAGACTTTCACACCGCTGTGGTGTTTCTCTCCATGCTAACGTATTAAATTGAGATGATTCATCACGCTGAGTCTTTTTTTAATTCTTCTACGTAACTAAATACAGAAGAAGATCAATTTCGTTTTGAGTTGTGTTTAGTGAAGTGCTTTCATGAAAAATGTTTCTTCTCAGAAATGATTTCATTTAAAAAGTATTATTCCTTGCTGCTTTGTTCATCCCAGTAATAGACAGTGATTAAAAGATATAGACAATAATAGACAATAAGTAAATAGTGTGTTTATTGCGTAGTTATTTTTATTTCTCTCTTTTCTTTCAGTTTTCACTAGTTACCCTTTTCTGTATACAGAAAATATTACTTTCACAATAGCGAAGTGAGACTTTCTTAGGTTAATCTCTGGTTGACACATGTGCAACAGAAAGCGACGCACAGCCACAGCAGAACATTGTGGGTCAAACCAAGCAACACCACACACACTTGGATATTTTTAGCAGTCTTTGTATGAAGTGTGGAAATGTGCCTAGTAATGTTTGTAATTTTGACAGTTGAAAAAATAATTATAATATTGTGTATGAATATTGTGTATGGGTCTCAAACTCACTACCTCGGGGTCACTACCAACTGCTCCACTGCCGCCTCCAAAGTAACCACAATATAGACAGGATAATTGTTTTTAACTCAGGCGGATTGATTCTCTAGTTGTTTGTTATAAAAAGTATATAAAAAGTGTTACTTACTGTATAACGTACAATAAATGTTAACATTTTGTGTTTACAACCTGTTGCAGCTTTAATCTGGAGTAAAACAAAGTGTTTGGGTTTGTCCTGACTACATTTTAATCTGCCTTTAATGTCTCGGTTTTGCTTGTTGGTCTCTTTCTAATCAGTTGCGTTCTGCGCACAGGAAGAAGTGGAAGTCTTCTCAACACGTCTAAATTTATAAAGTCCACTGTCACACATTGTGTTGTCACCTTTAATCTCTTTATTCAGAAGCAGCAGCTTTTCAAACAAAACAACATGCATTATAACATAAAAATGTTTATTTATTAATAATATATTAATGCATTTGTAAGCAATGTCAGTTTAAAGCGTAGAGGAGGATCTGTGCATCAGAACCCATGATTGTGTGATCGAGGTTCTGAAATAGCAGCAGGAAAATGGCTTGTCAGGCAGCGATGCTTCCCTTCTCCTAGTTTTGTGGAATGTCTAAAAATAGAGAGAAACAGATCATCAATATAGATCAAAATGGTGTGTGTGTGTGTGTGTGTGTGTGTGTGTGTGTGTGCCTTGTACTGTTGTTAACTTACATTTCTTGGCCCATTCAGCATTGGGATCAACGCAGGCTTTTCCATTCTTTATGGGGAAACTGCAAAAAGTTGAAAATAAAAATGATGCATATGATTATTATTCTATGTTTGTGTGTGTGGATACATCAGAAACCTATTTGCAAACTTACATTATTGCGTACACACATCGTCCACTGGCTTTTTGGATGGTGGGGTCTCCTTTTAGCTGATTACTGATATCAGCAGCGGAGACCATAGTGCAGCACAGAGGGATCATGTTCTTGGTGGGGTGTCGGCCTAAGAGAGACACATTCTCCGTTTAGTTGAAATCCTCTTAAGGGTAAACAGTGCGTTAATTAATAATCTTATTATTTATTGTATTCAACTTTTCATTTAAAGATTTAATGCATTGATTTTTTGCAAACTTAAAACATTTTGTCTTTTAAATAATTGACAAATTCTAAGTACTATTGTTAAGTACGATTGTAATGAATAATATTAGTTAAAAACGTAACTTTTACAGTGATACTCACTGAGAAGTAAGTCTGCTTCATTACTGTTTGAAGTAAAAAGTGACTTACGGTTGCCTGGAGAGGCCTGAATGCTCAGACATACTGAGAGCAGGAGCACAGCGATAGGCAGGATCCTCATGGACATTTTGGACGGTCGACTGGCTGCTTGACTGGTTTACTGATCAGGCTGCAACTACAGAAGCTGATCGGCATTGGGGTATTTATTGGTAAGTGCAGGAAGGTGACGTGCTTCAGAATGCGTTGGTGTGGTCGTGGCACTATCGCACCTCCTCCTGTCAAGCATTTTAACTCTCCGTGCAACTTCAACCCACAAACATCATTCTTAGAAACAACCTGACACACACAAACAGATGTACACACATGTACAAAGAGCACACTGGTGTGTTTCACACTGTCATGACTCAGACAGCTGATTATTTTAAGCAGTGGTTCTAAAGCCTTGGTGGCCAAAACTTTAGAAGCTCCTCTAACAGAATGCACATGCAAAGAAGTGTTTGATGGACAATAAAGCTGTTATATTTTTCAAGTTTTGTCTCCAACTATATCAACTTGATGACTGGAAATGAGATGCTGACTAACTGAGTCAGAACTGAACAGCATCAAGGCAGTGACAGAGTCAGTCTCCCACTGTATCTAAGTGGCACATCAAACGGAAAAGTGTATCTTTTTGTGGTTGGTAATGACATCACACTTTGTACATGCTGGGTGGTACTTTCACCACCAAGACCTCTGCGACAGCAGCTCATCAGTTCCTGGTTCGAAAGGCCTCAGTAATCATGTGATTTACGATCCAGGAAGAAAACATGCTTTGGCTCTGACTCGGCAAACTGATATCAGTGTTTTTCAAACGAAAGCGGCAGAACATCCACATATAATTCATAAACAGAGGTGATACTGGTGAACGCAGAGGTAGATGGATGTTATATTAAGGCACAGAGGTGGAAACTAATACTAGCTAATCCTAGAAACACTGATTGAGTTATTCAAAATATAACAAAACATAACAAAAAATATATTATAGTGTAAAAGTAAACAAGAAGTTTTGCAAGAAGGTTTATCTTTTAAATTAGTTCAAACTGTCACATATCAGCATAAGGGGAAACTTCCGTGTGCAGTAGTCTTCGAAAGTGGCAGAAATCACTCCCAGATTACTGTCTGCCATTTTATGTTAAGTGTCCAAATGCTGAATCTGTGCCAGTATTGTACCTCAGTCACTGAGTGACGGTACTGAGTGTACAATATGAAGCGAGTATAGGAAAAAGCAGTGACTTCAAACACAGCCTGAGTTTCATAGCTGAGTTTTTAATTTTTAAACCTCGTAAGACGAAGTTAACCAACAAAAAACAGAGTTACAACTACACTAAAGTTCAAAAAGGACGGAGGCCAAGTGTCTGCCTGTAGAAACCAGATGCAGGGGCTTTGCAGCCCACTGTGGTGTTTCACATGAGAAGTCCTGAAAGTGAAACGGAAAAAGTTCACACAGTTTGCTTCTTAATTTGCTGTGTACTCATTTGTACCTGACTGAATCAGTGGGTATGAATTTCTTCAGAACACTGTTGCTTATTTGTGAGAACAACATTAAATAAGCGACGAGATGGCGTGTTGATAAAATGAGTTGTCTGTGCACCAGGTTTGAAGCTGACACACTTAACAATCTACTGTGGGTACGTTCATCTTCAAACCTCTAACCACATCTACCACATGACCTGTTTCATGTTTGAAGATTTAACAAATTAGGCTCAAGATTCCTTCATCTTGGGCTGGTTTCTGATTATGCAGCCTTTATATTACATGTGCTTATAGACAAACAAGTAAACAATCAGAAATACTGAATGTGCAACATTTATTTATGACCACAACATCTGAAGAAGTTTCAAATAAATACATTTTCTCTGGACAGTTTCATAACATGACACTGATGCTCTAAACAACATAGTAACGTGAAAACATTGGTAAATAAATTTAAATATATTAAGACCAATACCAGCACTGGTCAGTTAAATTAAACTAATAAATAATGTAATTCAGGTGCATTTCAAGAAACTAAATACTAACAAAATATTTATTTAACTAAAGTTCTACAAGTGCTCTGTCAAATATAAATATCAGTTTTGCGATAATTCGCGTTAACTTCCTGAAAACGTTTGGTCGTTTGTTGATATCAGCTGGAGGCAGAGTTGGTGCAGGCCTACTCGTTTTGATCTGAAATGTTTTCACCAACAGGTGCCTCATACGTGGAGGAGGAGGAGGGAGCAGAAGGTGAAGAAGGTGAAGAAGGAGAAGAAGGAAAAGCGGTGGATGTGATTATGGAGAGGAGGGAGACTCGAGACGGGGAGACCGAAGGTGAAGGAGTGGCCTGACGTTTTGCTTTCCTGTGAGAAAAAGAGACAGAAAACGTGAGTTTGTGATTAAAGGATGGAAAAAACAAGTGTATGAAAGGATAGATGAGAGTCAATGGAAGTGAAACTCACTCCATGAATGCCATAATCTTTCTCCGAACCCATGGAGCTTGTGGATAAGTGCAGAATAGACCTTTCTCTGTCTGAAGGCTGCAGGAATGAAAAACAGATGCATCATTAGCACTTTAGTGTTTTAAGATACAAGTTGTATCCTATTAATAAGCCAATAATAAAATAATTTAAGATTTCTTTAGTCATTTTAGCTCAAAAGCAGACACTGTTTTGAAATTCTAGGTGTTAAATTATGAAGCTTATTTTTTAACATGTACATAAATCATAGCTTGTTACTTACATGACAGCTTTGACACATGGAGCTGGTAAATTTCTTTGGACCAAGAATCCTATGATCGGATCCTTTATCTCCTCTCTGGTCACTTCCTTGCAGCAGGATGCCAGCTTCTCAGCTGAGGATGGATGGTGAAAGACAAATGTTAAAATACAATTCTAACTGCTAAAAGCAGTAGAAGCCATTTGTAAGAAGTTATAGTTTGTTGACATTAAGTTTAAACTTACGTGCAGATTCGGTCAGAGCCACCAGGACTACTGCAATCAGCACACTTTTCAACATGTTTCCACAGCTGGCCATTTTCAGAATGATGATTAATAATTAGCTCAAATGAATAAATACAGAATAAATTAATATGTGTTGATCTTTCTTCTCCCTTCTTCTCCAGAGAGCTTGGTGAATTGACAGGCCTTCGGAGATGCTGGATATTTAAGCTCAGAAAAGCAGAAGTGGCTGTTCCGGTAAGTCAACTTCCTCTTTTTTCTTTATCTGAGGGTTTTCCACTAAGTGACCCGTCTTTTAGCAACAGGAAGTCTATCATCACATCCCGTCGTTTGGAAAATTAAGTCATGGTTTTTTCTTACTATCGGATTACGAAGGTGTTTGGAATTCCTTTCATCTGTCTGTCATGCTCATGTCATGCTCATGTTTCAGTTTGTCAGTACATTTACTAAAATTATTAGTCAGCCAGAAAAATGAACAGAATTCATTAATTAACGTCTTAGTTTAGTGTTTGCCCCTTTTGAATAGCATGACATTTTGAAGTTACTAGTCGTGGACAGGACCCCCTTTATATCTTTAGACATTAACTCCAAACATTTCACTGTTGTATGAAGGTATGAGAATCTAAACAAGAAAGAAGCAAAAGCGTAATTCTTCTTAAACCAATTCTTCAACTGTAAATCACCTTGGGTACAGACGAAGGAAACACTGGACCATATACTGTTTGTGCAGAGCATTTCCTTTTTCACCTTTGCAGATAAATGAATGTCTTTACAAAATGCGTTAGTTTGTGAATGGAGCAATACCTTAGAATTTAGACGCAGCCTTGGCAAAGAACGTATTGTAATGTTGTGGAAGTTGTGGCTAAACAAAATGTGAACACATTTTGAGGCCTCAATAAAACAGAACAATACACAATACATAATAATTAAACATTTCCCAATAACCATACTGTTGATGTTGTGTAACAGCAAAACAATTCAACATGATCCATTTTTATTTATCATAAAACATCTGCACCACTTAGAGTGTTTCATATATGCACTATACTGCCAAAAGTTTTGGGACGTCTGCCTTCACACCCACATGAACTGTTTTGACATCCCATTCTTGATCCATAGGGATAAGTGGAATTGTTCCACCCTTTGCAGCTATAACAGCTTCAACTCTTCTGGGAAGGCTTTCCACCTGGTTTAGGAATTTGGGGAATTTTTGACCATTCCTCTAAAAGCACATTTGTGAGGTCAGACACTGATGATGGACCAGAAGGCCTTGTTCTCAGTCTCATCTCATCTCATCTCATCTTCTTCCGCTTATCCGGGGCCGGGTCGCGGGGGAAGCAGCTTAAGTAGAGATGCCCAGACTTCCCTCTCCCTAGACACCTCCTCCAGCTCTTCCGGGGGAACACCGAGGCGTTCCCAGGCCAGCCGAGAGACATAGTCCCCTTGTTCTCAGTCTTTATTCTAATTCATCGCAAAGGTGTTCTGTCAGGTGGAGGTCAGGACTCTGTGCAGGACAGTCCAGTTCCTCCACACCAAACTCACTGTCCCAAAACGTTTAGAAATATAGTTTATTTTAGAAGTGATGCATGCTCTCTCAGACAGCTACACACAAGCTGCCGGCTGAGAAAACACTTGACTTTAATGAGCACAGACGGGAAACTGAAAGTCTGAAGATTTGTCTGATAACTGCAAACCTCTGCCAGCTATTGTTTGCATCTTGGCAGGGACAGACTGAATAAAGTAAAATCCCTAATAGCGATGGTTTCTGAAAGCCAGTTATAATTTGAATCTAAGTCAGTAACATGTAGATTCCTCAGACTCCACTGGCAAATAAATACTATATAAAATCAGTAGCCGTGCTCTTACAATATTTAATAATATCAGCCAGGAAAATGAAACACATTCTTTCTTTAAATAATTACATTACATAATAATTAGATACAACATGTTAGCAAACATTTGCAGCAACATGTAACATTCCACAGCTTCATATCTTGTACTTTTTTTTTCAGAAACAAACTGATCTGTGTGTGTAGATACTTGTCTAAAAGATGTGTAGACCTGCCACAGTCAGTGAACCGTCCTGAGCTGAGTCCACATAGACTGTAACTGTTCATGTCACAGTTTCAGTTTTCTTTACAGTTTAAACAGTCAATACATCATCACTGTTTTCCCAAGTGAAACCATTCTCATTTCGAGGAAGTCCCATTTTTAGCCCTGATGTCATGTACTGCAGAATTTGTCATTCATTCTGGTTACACAGGGTGCAATCATAATGAGCTCCAGCCCTGTGACACACAGACATGTCACAGCACATGCATTTGAATTTACACCCATCTGTAATATAGTCTTATGACAGCAGATACATACAATATGATTCAGTATTTACCACGTATGTTCATTTACCATTTATGGTGATGTCCAAAATCTCTTTTAGAGAATATAACATAGACAAAGATGTTGCAATATCCCACAGTCTTACACATTTTTTTAAATGTATTGTCTGTGTTCAGTTCAGTCAGTACATTGTGGCTCTTAGCCTCTTGACGTGCTTATTTGGTCATTTGTCTCTTTGTCTCATTTAGCTTTGTGTCTGTCTGTATATGTGCAGGTGAGTACTGTCGTAGGGATATGTAGAGCTATGTACGTTGACATGTACAATTATGTGTATAAAGAAATGAGAATGGAAATAATTAGGAATTACATCAGATGAAAAGCAGAAGCTACCACACGCAGACTTTCAGTCTTTCAGATAAAATTGCATTCACTCCTTTTTTGGCATTTTTGTGTAAACCAGTGACTGAATGGTCCATTCAGACTCAGACCAATCACCGTCTACTATAGCCTCTACCGAAAAACTTTGTGTCCATCATTTGTGTTTGTCCTCGCTACTGCGATCTCACCAGCAGAAAGAGCGCAGTAAGTGGGCGCAGTTTTTACTCATATCCTCTCAGGATCTGAATAAACAGTGAATTTATTTGTTTTTGGTAGACGGGTTCTCACACATGCAAACAAAAACAAATGATTCAGACCAAGGTAAACACACTAAGGAGTCAAAACAGCATGCCCATTGATCCTAGTTTTATTACAGACCAACAAAAAAGCTGCTGTCATTTTTTTGTTTAGGGATGTCCAATACCAGTATCGGGTCCTTCTAAAACTTACAGATGCCACTCAATACCACTTTATGGCAGAGTGTTGATGTCGTATTAGATGAGCAGGTAGGAGAAGGTGGAGAAATGTCATTGGTGTGGAGAAATTTTAAGACAAGTGATAGCATAACACAGTACAACCAATTTGCTAACACCAGCAGCAGCAACCATCACTGGATCAAACACTGGAGAAGCAAAAGAAAATGTCCAAAGAAAACCTGCAGACTGTTCAAATAACAGAAGCTCTGACTCAGTATAGTGTTGGCTGTTAAAACTACAGGATTCTGTCAGTAAGTGACTTCAACTGTATTAAGCCATAGTGGGTGTACTAGACGATATGCTCCAGATGTGGACGATTCTGTTCTAAGAGTGCTATGAGATAACAACAAAGACATAATAAAGGATGGTGGGCTGCCAACCTGCCCTGCTTCGCTCACACCCTTCAGCTGCTGTTAATAAGGGACTGTTGGTGCAGAGAAGTGTTGGGAATCTGCACATTTTAAACGCTCTGTCTAAGCTTCTCCCTCTTGGAAGACATTCATTAGTTGAAATGTGGTGGCAGTGCCATGATTGTTTACCTGTGGAGTTTTATGTAAATTTTTGGATGTGAGCAACACTATCCTGAAAGCAGCAACATCTGATTACACTGTTCAGAGTAATTGCACTTCAATGGTAATTGCAGTTTTTATAATAAAAAATGTAACTGTAATATTATTAAGTACTCGTATCAGTACTGCAAGTACACCAAGTGATATGTACTGGTGAAAGTGGTATCGGGACATCCCTACTTTGGTTGTATTTGTAAGTAAGAAACTCTGCTGCCACACAGGTGCCACTGTTTCTGCTCCTTCCTTGTCATTTTTAACGATTTATGTCAGGGTTGAATCTGCAGCAGCGTTTCTGGTCTTCACTTCCTCCGGAGGTATTGCAATCAAAAGGTGTGACTGCAATGTGTGATTTTGCTGACAAAGGTTTCTGAGAAGTGTATTTTTGTGGGTAGAAGCTGCAGATAGTTAAGCATTGTACTAAACTAATGACTCAAACATCATCATAAACAGTCAAATATTTATTGTAATGAGAAGTTACACACTAAAGCACTGTTGTGGCTTCAACTTTAAGCTTTAATTTGCAGTGTTCACCATCATGCACCATGATGGGGAAATTGCAGCTGGAAATATGTACACAATAATTTTAACTTAACTGTGTAAATTCTGTCAAGGCAGACAGAGAAGCAAGAAATAATGAAATGCACTTTACTTCCTCACTTAGCTTGGTTTTGATGGCGAGAACGTGAAAATAAACTAGACTTCCTTCCTACTTTTATTTTGCCCACTTCTCACTCTCAGTTGCAACATAGGGTATTTTCACAGAGCTTCACATGCAGAATGGAAACTTCTCAGAGTTTCCAACTAAAACAGCTCCTGTAAGAAAAATGTAGGCCTAACCTAATTCTCAAGTGTCTGAAATACATTCATCTTGAAAATATTTCAATTGTGTAAGCAAAGATAAGAGAGGAGTTGCAGAGTGCATGCTTACCGCAGTATCAGACATGACTGTGGCTTTTTTATTCTCATCTTACAATCAGTTCTTGGCTTGGTCAACATGAGCAGCATAGAACGAATGTGAAACCGTAGTAAGTAAACTAATCAGACACATATTCTGTGGATGCAAACAAAACCAGAATTCATTAAGTTTAAGAAAGAGAAACATTTAAATACTATTTTAATTGTCTTTAAAATCTCCATTTAGCTGCAGTGTCTCAACTCACACATCCTCCATACTGTCATAAAACTCCCTGTCTGCATAGTTTTGTCATGAAATGTGACCTGATTTTCACCTAAGTCACAAATATCAACAGATATTTCTGAGCTGAAAAAAAAACATTCATGATCTTTATTGTCTTTACTGAACGCAGAGAATGAAGGTGGGAAAAGTAAGTTGAACGTGTGATCCTAGTGTTACTAAATGCCAACTGAAGTGAGGCCAAAGGCCCAATGTAGAGGTGAAAAATCATAAATCATAAAGTCGCAGCTGCAGACTCGAGGGATTCATTGGAGCTGGTTTACATCTCTTTTCATGATTCAATGTGCTAAACACTGAACAGACATGGCACCCATGACAGCACACCACAGAGGAAGACATTATTCTCCTAACAAACATTGCAACACCCCCGAAGTTTGTCAAAGAGCACCTGGACCCCTCATAACGCTGCTGGTAATATGTCTTGTGGACAGATGAAACAAAGAGAGAATTGTACATGTGGTGTAAAAAGGAAAGTGCACACCAACATGAAAACAACATATTCTACAGCGCAATGTCATTGTGGTTGTCCACAAGCTGAAGGTCAGAGGAAGCTGGGTGATGCAGCATCAAAGTAAATTTACTACAGCAGGGCTTCAGACACATAAAATCCACCTTTTGTAGTGGCTAAGTTGAAGCCCAGACCTGGTCCAAAACTCCTCCTGGACACTGTGCAGGTCTAATCTGCAGCTACAGAAGCACTTTTATTTCTGCCACTACACTTTTTCCACCTTCAGTTTGTATGTTTAGCGGGTGTTTTAAGTAAAGTCATGAAAGATCATGACTGTTTATGTTTTATCAGATGAGATATATCCTGTTTGATGTTTGTTTGGTGAAGATCAGATCACATTTTACAAACAACTGAAGATAAACAAGAAAAGTAAAAATTCACTTTTTCTTCCAAATGTCACGAGGGAACATCTGTAGTTGTCTGACAACACGTTGAGAAGATTTCTACTATTAGAGTAACAGTTTTTAACCTGAACTTGATAAATGCTGATCAGTCATTGACAAATATGGCAGTGTATGAGGATAAATCAGATGTTTAGTGTGCAGCATTGCATATAAAAGATTTAAATTATTATTATGTTTGCTGCTGAATCTGATACCAGCATAACGTTTTATGAAGAGAAAGCATTAGAAGCATTTTGCAAGTACATACAGTACACATGCACACAGACAGACATTACTTCCTTTCCTGTCACATAGTCACACATTTAGTATCTCTCCCTAGCTTGTGGTTTACCACTGGTGCAGAGTTGCAAAATATATATGGTCTGTATGACTGGTACACAGTGTTGAAAGAAAACTAAGTTATTTATTATACTTAGTTACTAATACATTCAGAATTTGTGATTTATTGTCTGGGTGGATAGCTAATCATATGTTGATGCATGCATTCAGTCACAAAGGCAGTGTGCAGTACGATCCAGTCAACACACTCAAACCCCTGACTTGTAAAAACTTAAATTCCAATCTCTATAATATCCTCCTGCATTCTTGTGTGGGTTGGAAACATGGATTTGCAGTGAGTCATGTTTAAATGCACCGCTGTGTCTAATGGTGCATTAGTGGAAACCAGTGATGGAGAAAGTCTTCAAGTTGAATATAGGCTGTAAGTGTCGAGAGGTTTAAGCGAGAGGCGTCATGAGTGGTACAGCAAGTACATGTGATGAAGAGACCTTTGCTTTAAGGAATTTGTTCCTCATGTTTGTATTAATTGCAAGTGATAAATGCGTTGGTGCTGAGGTCCACCAATGTTGATTGTGTTTTTCATGGCCAGTGGGATTGTAGAACATCTGGTTTAAGTGGCCTCAGGATGACATCTCAGCTTTTTGCTGATAACGTGTTTTGCTTTTCTTCTTCTCACCCTCCAGATTGGACTGGGGGGAGGGGGGTGTTATTGAGGGTGATGTGGGTGAGATCCAGTTGCTATTATACCTTGTCAGCATGAATGGTAGGATGATTTCAGAAACTCCCTCACCAACATGTTTTCAGATGTTGTAATCTTGTGTACAAGAACTTCTGTAACTTTCCGAGACCATCTGACACTGACATTGACACCTACACCTACGCTTTCATATGCTCATGCCTGAGTGACACGCTACCATATGTGACCAGACCAAATGGTTTACTGAAATAGACTTTGTTCTAAACTTCAACTACACCACCTTAAACTTTCACCCAAATAATCTTCCCTTAGCAGAACCTTAGATAGAACAGAACCACTGTACCTAGAAACACAAGCAAAAATTTGTAATTCAAGACAATTGTGCTTAAAATTAGTCTTTAAGATCCGTGTTACTAATATAAAAAATTACAAAGCAATATTAAACAGTAAAATACCACTGCAGGCTCTAAATACACGAAACCTCCTGCTGCTGACAGAGTCACTTCCTTATGCAAGGTGAAACATTCAGGTTAAACACAAACCAAAATAAAGACAAACACACACTTAAAGAATTTAAATTAACAAAACAAAATAAAAAGGCGCACTGTGTTAATACATGCATTAATCAATAGAAGGTCACTCTGTGAAATACTCTTTAGACTCCTCGAGATCATGCAGCATTCAGCATTTTATGACCACACAAAAAAAACCAAAAACAAGTAGACAATTAAGAACCAATGTAGATAATGTTAAAATAATCATAAAAGTAACTACAACCTAAAGGAACTTGATTTCCAGCCAGGTAATAAAGTCAAACAAGAAACTAAGACAGAGCAGCAGGAGCTAGTCTTCACTTAGTCTCCCAGAAGCACTGTATCGTTTCAGGTTACTACTTTATGCTGGAGCATTTATCTTGCCAGAGAGCAGAGCAAACAGGAGCAGGAAGAGGAAGAGCTGCACGTCCCTGTGGAGACATTTATTTCCTGAGTGAACCCAAAAGAAAATTAAAAGCGTAATCCACGTTACTTTCATGGGTGTGGCTAACCACCCATTACACATACATGTCTTTTTGCACATTAGTTGTAATTTTCCCACCATTTTATCTTATTCTATTCTTATCTTCTAGAATAGCTTTAACAGTTAAGGTCATGAAGCTTCAGGTTGGCTAATTGTCATCATTGGTGGTCCTCTGGAGGTGCATCTGTATTTTATGGCCTCTCTTCAGACCTAGTATCTTGTCAATCACAATAAAAGGACTGGAGTGACTGAAGCAAGAGAAGGAAATATATACTGAACTAAACAATGAAAAACTGAGTTTGAAGGCATGTAGCCAAGGTAAATAGAATTTGATAGCCAGCAAAAGTTGTTTTGTGGCCGGGAGCAAATGCTTTAAAACCTTAATATATCAATTAGCATTGATAATGCCTTTCCAGATGTGCAAGCTGCCCATTCCACAGGCACTAATGCACCTGCATACCATCAAAAATAAAGGTGTGCAGGCGAATAACAAGCCCTAAGGTGTCACGGTCCCTGCTCCTCCTGTCTGTCCATCCCTCATCTTTGGTCTGTTTCCTGTTCTCCTCCTCCCTACCAGATCGCCCTTTAATTACTCATCATCTGCACCTGTATTTCCCCTTCTCTTTATAAGCAGGTCCGTTTGTCTCCGATCCCCACCAGATAGTCTTACTTCAACCTGAGAGCAACACTATCCCGCTTCTACCCTCTGACTGACAACTCGGTATTTACCCTGCCTGACCTGGAACCTGTCTCTGCCTGATCCTCTGGTACCGTGAGTGAACTCTCACCTGATCTGTTTTCTCCTTCGTCCTCTCCCTCCTCTCGGTGCTGGACCTGACACTGTCCCGATTCCCCTCTTCCCTTATTACACTTGGTGTAGACTGTTGGACCTCCCTGTGCCTGACCTGGACCGATTCTAGACTCCTGAAGCCTTACAGACTGATCTAGTTGTTTACATTATCAGAGCCATCCGTCTGTGTGTGACCTAAATTTCGGGACACCCACTCAGTCTTTTGGAACATCAGATCTTTTTATTAGGAAGGATTGTTGTCTGTCATCTGTTGTGCTTATGCAAACTAATCTATACTCACCAGAAAACACTAATTACCTCCAGCCTCAGATCCACCTGTAACACCGTCTCTCTCCCTAGACTGAACCATCCTACTGACGCTGGTTATCGCAGGACCTCCTGATCCCAGTATTAACATTTTGTTGTAATAAATCCTTTTCTGATTTAGTCTCGCCTAGTGTGGTCTCTGGCTATGGAGTCTGAGCCTGGTAACGTGACACTAAGGTCCCTCTCCTCTTTAGTCCGGAGGCCATGGTTTCGAAAAAGAACTTAAAATTTCTATTTGTTTGACCACAGAATAGTTTTCCACTTTGCCAGAGACCGTTTTAAATGAGCGTTTGGCCCAAACTAAAAAGTAATGTTTGTGGATAGTGTTCATGTATGGCTTTTTTTTTTTTTTATTTTTTGCATGATAGAGTTTTAACTTCATTTTCAGTGATTTTTGGAAGTATTCCTGAGCCTGTGCATCGATGTCCATCATAAAATCATGGCAGTTTTTAATGCAGTGCAGTCTGGACATCCAATATTGCACAGCCTGAGCTCCATGAGCGAGGTAGCTACCCAACAAGTCAGTTCTATATTATGCTAATTGGTGCAACATTTACAGTGATGCAGTAAATTTTGGTGAATGGTTTGTAGGTTTAAATGTGAAAACTGCCATGTCATGGTGAGATTTTGAAGAACTGTCTTTGTACAGTGGAAATTTAGTGACCTCATCATTTCCACATGCCAGAAAGAATAATATTTCCTTTGAAACTAGTTAGTTCCTGCCTTCTTTCAAGTATTTGCTTAATGTTGCACTGGTTGCAGAAAAAAAGGAAGTAATGATTACAAATAAGATTTTCAGAGGGACTACTGGGTCACGTGGAGTATTAATCACGTGTCAGTTTTATAGAAGTTAAATCCTCAAAGCATCTGACTGTTTCAACACCATATTGAAAAATTGTTGCCCTGCCCTATAGTTATTTAGCAATCCATACCATCTCATAGCATGGTCCACACATCGATTTGGTGGATTTTCACATCTGGCTTGTGCAACCTGGGTTTTTTTTTTGGTTTTTTTTTGGGACATTTCAAGTGTCTTGTTCAGGGACACTGACATATGGCCAGTGCAGAGGTTGTATTATTCACCAGCTCACACAAGACGTTTTGTCATGTTCTTCACACCTCTGTTGCACAGGATATGATAAAAGAAAGGTCCGTTTCTTGTAAACATGTTTTTACCATAACAACCAGCTGTTAAGAAACACACAGAGAAGCTCAAACTAATGGCTACTGCACGTTGTCAGTAATACCAGTAGAGAAGCTTCCCTCTCACATATTTTGCAGTGCTGCTTCCTAATGATTTCACAAAATGTAAAACATTAATCACACAGTATGTTTGTCTATGCAGATGTGCCACTGTACTGTATATACTGTACTGTATCCATGTTTATAGCACAGAGAAAGGCACAATGCTGTTTGCACATTATGTAAAATGAGCTTGAGAATTGATGACCCACTGGCGTCTTCCATTGCTCCTAATCATATCATATGACCTTTATCAGTGGTGATGTTTGCTCAGTTGTCATGTAAATGGATGAGACAACATATAAACAAGGTTGCATGTGACAAATGAGCCAACGTCATCGAGTAATCATCGTGTCACGACTGAAACCTTTAAGTTGTGTGTTCTTTGTAATCAAATGAAATTCCTCTACGTTAAATGTAGTTTTAAGATGATTTGTATAAAACCACAATCATTTCACACCCAGAGCCTCTAAACTTTTCCGTGTCACCTCGTTGGACCCAAGCTTATTTATTTTCTCAGGGGAATAACCTGTAAATCCACAAATACTTGTGTGAAGTCTCGATGAAGTAGCTGTTAATGTTCACAGGTGTTACTATTATCTTATTTCGACCCTATTGACAACCTCTAAACCACAACAAAAGCTGCCTCTTCAGTGGTGATGCAGTTTCTTCAAGCAAGTTCAGAGAATCAGCCTAAGATCTAAGGCTGGTTTTGTGGCATTCACTCACTTGACAGTTATAAGGTTGGGATGACCTATTTATGCTTAACCACAATACGTCATTTATAGTTGATGATATAAGCATGCAGTGTGATTGCTGTTTCTTCTGTCACAGGTGTCTTCACTAGCCCCCTTCTTGCAGTTTTGAAGGATGGCCTGCTCTAGGAAGGTTTACGCCTTAGTCATATGTCTTTTATTTCCTTGTTTTCCAAGGTGGAGGATTCAGTGGCTTAAAAATGTTCTTGTATCCATCCCTGAGCTGAGCTTTCCACCTTTTCACTGAGTCGTTCGATGTGTTTTTTTTTTGTCTTCATGGTGTAGTTTTTGTCCAGGTTACTGGTTCACCAGTAACTGGTCATTCACACATTCTCTGCACTTAACTCCATTACAATCTAAAACCAACTGGCTTCACCAGTGAACGTAAAGGTAAATCAGTTTAAAGGGGTTGAATAATTAAGGTATGTAATCAGTGTTTTAGTTAATATTGATTGCATTGAGGGCAGGATTTTTCTGTTGATCAGTCTCAATAAAACCAACTAAAACTCACCATGGTTCGTAATGCTGGAAAAAGTTGAAGGTTAAAAGTGGAGCAAATACAGTGCCTATAAAAAGTATTCACCCCCTTGGATGTTTCACCCTTTTATTGACATTATAAATCAGTCATGGTCAATATAAGTTGGCAACTATGACAAAAAATAAAATAAATAATAATGTATAAGGTGAAATTAGTTTTTGCATTATTTTTACCTCCTTCAGGTCAGTATTTAGTAGATTCACCTTTGGCTGCATTCACAGCATGAGGTCTGTGTGGATATGTAGGAATTAGACTTGCACATCTGGACACTGGAAGTTTAAATCATTCTTCTTTACAAAATTGCTCAAACTCTGTCAGGTTGTGTGGGGATCAGGTGTAAACAGCCCTTTTCAAGTCCATCCACAAATTCTCTATTGAACTGAGGTCTGGGCTTTGACTCGGACACTACAGAACTTGTAGCTTTGGCTGTATGCTTCGGGCTGGAAAACAAATCTTCTCCCAAGCTGTAGTTTTTTGATTGTCCTCCAGGACTGTCATATATTTTACCACATTTATCTAACACTCGTCCTGTTCTAGGCGGATTTAGACAAAGGCCATATTCCTTCCATTTCTTGATGATGGATTTTACATTTACATTTAGTCATTTAGGATTTCACTAAACTCTGGGGGACGTTCAGAGCCTTGGAGATTTGTTGTATCCATCCCTTGATTTATGCTTTTCAATGACCTGTTCTCTGAGTTGCTTACAGTGATCTTTTGCCTTCATGGTGTAATGGTAGCCAGGAATACTGACTAACCAGTGACTGGACCTTCCAGACAAGTGTCTTTATACTGCAATCACATGAGACACATTCACTGCACTCAAGTGATCTTCATTTCACTAGAAGCACCATATATTTGAACCTCTGTTGGATTAGGTCAGTCACTTGAAAGGGGGTGAATATTTAATGCAAACAGTGATTTCATCTCACATCTTTTTATTTAATTGACACTACTTTGTAGAAACCTGTTTTCACTTTGACATTAATGAGTTATTATTCTGAATTTGTTTTGTTAAAGTCGCCAACTTATATTGACCATGATTTTTAATGTCCATAAAAGGGTGAAACATCCAAGGGGGTGAATACTTTCTCTAGGCACTGTACTGTTGAGTGATCATGTTATTTCCATTTTACATTAATTAATAACATTTTATATTACAATCAGTTACTCCATCTAATCATCTAATAAATCAGGTTTTATTTCCCATTTCCATTTTGGAGAAACTACAAACAGTATCTCTTATTATATGGGTGACATTTAAATAATTGATCTGTTTAATTTGTAGTAATTAGTTTTTTCATTGTGATGCATACTTCACATAGACATACACATACATATATAAACAAGTACACGCAGTTGCACCTTCCAAGTTAGGAGCTTGTTGCGACTGTTTTTGTCGACAGCAGCGGAATAAATGTCGACTGGAAAACTGAAGCTGCTGAATCATCCTGACACTTTCTGACACCTACTGTGATTAATGATGGATGTGGAGCAATGTGATGAGTCCATTTTTATTAATTAAAATAATAACTACTAAAAGTCTGATGCGTCCATGTCGTCTGTCACTAGTCAGTTCTATTTTAAATGTGGTAACTAAAAGGTCTGACCTATTGACTTTTTATTTAAATGCATTAAGCCTTCCTGGCATTTATGTAAAAAAAAAAGGCAGTGAAACCATTTAGTATTGGTGGTAACGTCAGTATGAACAATTTCCATAGTAAAGCTGTAATGTAATCTGTGCTACATTTTGACTCTATGTACAAACGTCAGTAAATCAACTTAACCATGTTGATTCATACACAGAAAACCTACACAGAAAACAGTGTATTTTAAGTGTCCATCACTTGTATACTGTTGTTCCTCAGCAACACTAAATCCTGAACTCTGAGTGCTTTCTGCTACTGTGCAGAAACCACCCTCTTCACCACAACATTGGCTCCATCAAGTGGGGAAAAGGAAGCATGTGGCCGTATTCAACAGATTTAAAAACACAACATCAATCAGTTGCCTTGGGTTTGCACACTAGCCATGTGGGACATCTTTCAGCCATGCCTGGATAAGAAACTGTGTAATGTGGGCAAATGGCTTCACCCTCATAACAACTAAGATGGTTTTAGTGATTTGATTAATGGCTAATTTTACATTTATTTTGTTCATTGTCCCTGAACAGTTTATAATAACTGACACGTGACCTGTGCTACTCTCATATAGTGTTTGGGTTTAATGCTGCTGTGTGTAATGGATCAAATGGGAACTTATGAGTTAACACTACACAGTAAATGTTAGTGTAATAGCAGTTTTTAATACAAGCTCCACGAAAGACGATAAAAATTCTCTTGTCCTAAACAACCTGACCTCATATTTTTTAAGCTGCTTTTTACTTTCACCCTCACTCAAGCTAGTGAGTAAAAGAGAGTAAATACTTAATTAGTAAAGAGACCATATGTGTTTACACATGTACCAGCATTGAAGAAAATATAATGTTTCTCAACAACTCAACATGTAGCAAGGAGGACCAAGGAATCAAACCAAAACTGCTATACCAAACAGTCTGAGGTCTGTAGAACCTTCCAGTCCCCTGAACAATGTATGTACATCATACAGTATGTTGTGGTTACTGTTAGTACCTGTCTTGCAAGGTTTACTTCTTTTCTCTTCACACAGCAGCATGTGTAACTACAGATGTCATGAAGGGCTGTAAACTCCAGATTATTATATTTACATGTACATTTAGTCATGTGACACTTACAAGTGAATTTGAAAGTCGAGGAGAAAAACAAAGCAAATCACTATCCGAAGAAGTGCATCCGTTTCATGAGATGTTAGTGCAAGAAGGCCTTTTTTTTTTCTTTCTTTCTTTTGTCCCATAGTGTTTTAAGTGCATAGAAAGTTGTGGAAAAGTTCTGTTTTCAGCAGTTTTGTGAATACTGGGAGTAAAGTTGTTCACCGTGCAAAGACGGATGGGAGAGATTGTAGATATGATTATATCAAAATGAATGTAGAAGTGGCTTAAAACCAGGATTGCACAGTAACTTTATTTCAGAAAATCACTGAATACCTGTAAAACTGCAGTATAAAATATATCGGCACACTGTGTGCAAACAAAAAGATTTTAAATGTGGTTCTAACACAATTCTGTCAACTTGTGAGTTAAAACTACACAGTGAATCTTAGTGTAATAGCAGTTATTAATACATACCCCACGAAATGGTGTTTCAATGGGGTTCTAACCCATTTCATATTTATATTTGTACTATTGCATTCTAAACATTTTTGAAGTATACTTTTCTTTACTTCCCTTAAATTAAGTTAAATTCATTATAACATGTTTGTGCAAACAGACGTTATCGTGAAGCCACTGCCACTCGTTTTTGGGTCAAACCCAACAACTCTTCCTCTTTCTTGTTGCTTCATCTGTCCTTTTGGCATGATAACATGATTGTGTAGGTGCAAATAGAAAAACTCGCTTTTAGCATTTATTGTTATTAAGGTTTATATATCAGGACCATATCGTGTTGCAGCAGTAATTGTTTACCCAGAATCAGACCAGGACCAGTGTCACTCATGTGGTAGATTGAGGACACTGTGGGTTTGTTTAAGTAAAAGTAATATCCTTATCTGACAGAGCTGTTTGCATAAGAAATATTAAAAATGAATAGTGTCAATAGTGTTAGTGTTAAAAATAGCGTTAAAAACACACTATATACGTTTTACATA
>OMLM01020731.1:109299-126320 GCA_900302695.1 Helostoma temminkii | reverse complement strand
AGTCTGGTTTATTACAGCTCGAGTCTTTTTGCTCTCTTAGGTATGATAACATTTAACAACTTACCTTAAGACCTTACCCAGCTCTGAGGAAGCCTCGGAAGCTATGCATGTTTACAAAAGACAATATGGGTGACAATGTCAGTCAAACCTCTGCATTCAATCTGTACATGAAGTGCTTGTTTTTGTTGCTTTATCTGACCTTTTTTCTTAGTCTTTTCTCCTAACAACAGCCAATTCAATTTGTAAGTTAACATCTTGTATCTACATAGTGAGGACATATTTAAAAGTTTAAAAGCTCATACAGCACACATCTGTAACATATGTACAGTGCATTTATAATGTGTGTTCCCACAATCTTGAAATACAAAGTGTGTTCACAGAGAAAGAATGATTAACATTTTAATTACCATGTTTGGGCACCAACAACATTTGGTCTGGGTCAGCTAAAAATAATATTTAGAAACCCTTGTTTCCTAAACCTAACCACAATCCTGGTCACAGCACTGCGCTTGTATGGTAGCCATTCAGTTTGACTTACTCTCTTTTTATACAGATCTCAGACAGTGCTAAAAGTTAGCACTTCAAAAGATTAGCCACTTTCATAAAGCTTGTGTTCCACTTTATTATACAAAATGAATAAAAGGGGGTCTATAGGAAGTGCAGCAGACACTGGTAGAAGTGATCAATCTCCTGAAATGACTATTTTAGTACTGTCAGGGGTTTATGTTCAGTCACATTAAACTGAGCTCACTGTTGGTGATGATTCTGACCTTCAGTTCCTCTGTCATGAGCTGGAAATCCACAGCTAAAGTGACATCTAGCTGGCATTCACTGACAGTAGATGAAGAGGAGGTTTAGATGTGTGCATGAGAAAGAGATATTAAACCCTAAGAACCCAGAGTGCAGCTGACAGCTCATCCACTCCTCTTGTTTCCTGTTCTTTTTCATAGTTTGTGTTGTTTTTTGCTTTTTCACTCTGCTATTTGACAGTTAACTGCACAACAGTAAGCTTTCCACGGAGGGCGTTACAATGAAATCACCGTTATCACAATCACGTTCCTTCATACAGTGAAATAACACTTTAATGTTCCCCAAGGGGAAAATTTACTTGTTACAGTAACATGAAAAGCACAAAGAAAATAAAGCATATGTATATCTTTACACATGAAAAATTTACATAAAACACTTGCAGGCTGATGGGGACTTTAGATTAAAGAGTTTCTGAAGGTATGTGCTAGTTTCTTTTTCATGTCAGCAAGTTAAAGTCTTTTTTTTGTTTGTTTGTTTTTGGCTGTTTACTCTTTGAGTGAAATTTCCATAGCCCGCAGAACAAATGGCATCTTATTCTTTAAAATCTGCTAATTGGAATTCAGCATGCTTCATATTGATTTATTTAGTAACAGCTGGTCACAGACAAGACAAGTGGAGAATAAAACCCCTTAAATCTATTTAATGTCTTTATAACCTGCCAAGTCTATTTGTATTTTCCTAATTTATAGCAAAGATAAGAGAGTATCAAAGTGTCAGTTATGAAATAAACATTTTATAAAACACTTTTTCTATTACAGCAACCTGCAACTGCTGAAAAATATAATTACAAATCCACCTGTCAGCTGTGTGTGTGAGTGTGTGCACGTGCACAATGTGTAACATGTATTACTTAGAGTGTGGAGTCCAAACATGGGGACCAGATGCCGGTTTAAGGTTGAGGTTAAACAGATAAAGGTTATGGTTAGTAAGTCCCCATGAGTGATGAAATCACATTATTTCAGAAATCATTTGCTGCCGTCTCCTTCCCATTTTACTTTTCTTTTTCAATCAGAGAAAATGCATGCAATGCTTATGAATTACAGTACTTAATATATATCAGTTTGGTGGCCCTGAGAGCCCAACATGCTGCAAAAAGAGAAAATTATACCAAATACAAAATGCACTGCAAATAGATATATATTTGCTGGCCACTTTATTAGGTACACCCGTAAAACCCAATGAATGAATTCTAGTCGTAATTCGTAATTCAAAAGAAAAAGGGATGTTGTAGATCGGAAAATTTGGCGAACAAAAATACGTTGCCCGTGGACGTTGAATTGATATGTTGAGTATCAACGTTTTTGCGCCTTGTTATTTATGTTAATAGTGAACATATGGTCAGTATGTTGACAGAAAACATAATAAGGCTGCAATTACGTTTGTCATAAAAACATAACCACGATTGCAGTTTAGTTGTATAGGAACGTAATTGTACAATATGTGAATAAAAATACAAACATCACATGGAAAATATCAGTTCAAAATAGAAAGTTGCCAATTTGTGTGAAAATGAATTCAAAATATTACCACATACTATTATTATTAGTAGTAGTATTGTTGTTGTTGTGATCACAGAAAGTCTTTCAAACAGGAAAAGACAGTTAATCACCCTTTAGTAACCAGCCAATCCCATCAATCTTTAAGCTTCATGTTTTGGTACTGAGAAGTTCATTTACTGTATCGATTATATCCACTGTAAGGAAGACATTTAGAACCATCATACTACTTTTAGTGTATTTTGAGATTTTTTTGTACATTCCCAGGTTGAAAGGTGCGATCTGATATTAAGAACATTTGCATTGTACTTTGAGATAGACCACAGCCAGAAATGAAAATGGTCTGTGATAAAATTGTGAAGACAAATCCAGTATCTGCAGGAGATAGAAACATTTTCTCATTTAGTTTCTGTGTGGGTGCAACTGTGTGTATATGCATATGTGCACAGATGTGTGTGTGTGTGTGTGCGCACTTGTGTGTAAATGATGACATCACTTGCATGCAAGGTTTTCACCTTATTTGGCCCAGCACAAAGGCATACACACTTCAAAGGCGTGGGGTTTGGATCAAACACAGTGGGTGCAGGTAGGTGGTGAATGTACACAACTCTCTCTCCATGGCTCCGCTCCCTTCATCTATGGGTCTTTTCATGTCTATGCTTGCAGGAGCCACATTCACTACAATACTTGAATCTTAATGTGAATAAATGAGCTAATATTAAATGAAGCTACGGTTCAAATAACTTAGATGTTCAAACCTGTGGGTAAAGCAATATTTTACCCTGTGCCTTTGGTCAGAATAATTTGATTTAAACACCCCAAGTGGATATGTGAACATTCAAAGCTGACAGACTTTTAAAATTGTCTCTTTTACAGTACAAACAGTATATATGGAGTGTTTACATCATCCTATTTACATGGTAAGAAATGTTATTTTGAACTCAAAAAGGAAAGATGTTAAGTTATCCAAAATTGATGACACTCTCAAATCATATCCATATCTGGTTCTTGACCATTAATTTTACATTAATTGAAGTCAAAGTGAAGTGTTTCCTGAGAACTTGCATGAAGTGGCTACTTATAAACTGCCACTTAAGTCTGTTGCCAGGAAAAATCCCTGTCTGCTCTGATGCCCAAGTCACACAGTCCTTCAACTTTATTCTTGAAGTTTGACTCGTGCCCCTTTGGGACATAAAGGTTGGTGGCAGCAGACTGAGCGTCCCCTATGCTTAGCTTTCCTCCACTTCCTCCTCACTTCACCCATGGGACACTGGGAAGGTGAAGGAGGGTCACACAACTCAAACGCATGGCCAACTTTATGTCCATTTGTGAAGACCAACAGTGTGTTCATGTCAAAAACTATACTCAGTCTAAACTCAGCTTTTCAATGCAGATAGGTATCTACAAGCAGAATGATGGATGAATGCAATAATTCTGTTGAAACTAGCTAAAATGGTGCCCTTCACAACAGAAGTTGTTTATGTTTACTTTTAGATTTTTTGATCAGCTAATAGAGTGAATTCAATAAACCACTGTCTTGCATCTTTTGGTAAGTAACGTGTAAAAATATGATTGTCTGCTCAACTTAATTGCTTTTTCATGCTATTTTTATTGACTTTACTTACTTTCATTACACTTACCTGTTACTAAATTGTATTATTGTATTGAACCCTGAGAGTTAAGAACTTTACTGTCATGTCTTTATAATCCAGTGACATTAATCACTGTTAACCTGATAATATTTATAAAACTCCTCTTCCAACCCTGCAGATTCTCCCAGATTCATCTCCTCAGATTCTGTTTATATCTTATTAAATACTTAATGGAATGTGATTGATGACAAGATTCCTTGTGATTAAAAATAATAGTGACAGAGATGGTTATGTTGTAGGGAGAGTAGAGAAATGTCACCATGATGCCTTTGATGGGTTATTTTCAAATCGCCTGCGTGATTTACAGGATTGCAAATAATTTAATATGCCAGCCCAGTAATGTTGTAATAAGCCATCTAAAACAATTTATTGGATGTTCTCTCACAATAATTCATGAGGGTCATGCATGCTTTATGAACAATCCATCAAACTCAAACACCAGCAGGCTGGATAATGAGAAACTATTGAGAGGAATGAGGCCTATTCAAGCTTAGAGATAGAGTAGGACCAACACTGTTCTCTACAGATTATCTTAAACTTGACATAGTAGATATTGTGAAGGTGTGTGTTTGTCTGCATCTGTCCATGTTTGTGTTTCTGCTTCTGACAGAGAGGCAGAGTGTGTTTGCATGAGTCAGAGTAGGCACTTTTTATGGTGTGTTCACAGTACCAATGACAATCTCTGGGCTCTGGTGGGCGTGTTTGTGGACCACATTTATTTATGCTATGCTATGACTGGACAGTTTCTGCCACCAGAAACAATGTCAAAGATTTGACATTTGACATTAGAAGTTTTATTTTAAAATTAATTAAAATCAGGTAATAAACCAACTTTTTTCTGATTCCTGCAGGAAACAATATGATCCTGCCTGGCTTTCAGTCAGCAGTAGCTAAATGCTATCACAGCACACTGTATTTATTATTATGTATTTATTATTTATTTACATAACATACATACATGCAATTATTTTGCTTAACATTCCCTTGTCATATCACTGGGCTTCTATTCAGTGTTGAGCAACTACACCTCTTTTTTTAGGGTTGAGTGGTGACTCTAAATTATCCATAGATGTGGGTGTGAATGGTCGTCTGTCTCTATATGTCAGCCCCATAATAGACTGGCAGCCTGTCTAGGGTGTGCCTTGCCTCTCACCCAATGACAGGTGGGATAGGCTCCGACCCTAGCTCCAGCAGTGCTGTGACCCTTGAGAGGACATGCAGTTACCATCAGTTTAGCCAGTTAGCATGGTAACATTTCTTCATTAGCACTAAACACATTGTATAGCTGAGAATGAATGGACTTCTATTCATTTGAACTGATTTTGACCATACGGTGGTCCACTGGTCCTACATAACAAGCACAGGGATCATGAAAGTGGTTTCTCATCCAAAAGGAAACATGAATATTTCACCCAACGGCCACTGAGACATTGCACCTCATGGTGGCACAAGAAAAAAGCCAGAGAGTTGCCAAAGCCAGCGAGATTCATTCTATTAGAACCATGAGCATCTGTACAACACTTCATGACAATCTGTTGTCATGAAGTGTCAAAGAGTTGTGGACTATTTAAGTCTAAATCAAAGTGGCAGGCAAACTAACAGAATGAAATTTCTATCATACAGTATATAACCACACAGCCAGTGTGGCTAAAAATAGAAATAAGAGATGTAAATCATTATATTACTCATGCACCACATCCACAGTTCACTGGAATGGATGTTCATTTTCTAGTCGTGGAGTACAGTATATGTCAGTAATCCAACATGTCTTATTTTTATTGAAAAGTATCTAGAACTGGTTGAGTTCTAGTTACATTTGTTTTCAGTGAACTCTATTTCTGTTACACGCCATTTGTTACTTCACATTCTTGTACTTAATATGGGACATGGAGCACTAATCTTCCCCAGGGGACACGCAGTCACTTGCTCTATTACCTGCCCATTATTGGGCAAGCTTCCAGATGTATGTGACCATGCTGTAGGTAGAGCTAATCCTGTAATGACACAGACAGTTAATTGATTGCAGTCTGATCTCTATCCAAGGCTCTGCCGCAAGGTGGAAATGGGGGCTTGGCGAAGAGAACTTAACCTTCTCCCTGTGAATTGATTGAGAGAGGGACAGAGGAGGAAAAACTGTAAGTCCATCCTGTCCCCGGAACAGATAAGCAGCTGAAGACAATTATCGATGTGACATTTTGTCACCAACATTGCACTGTTGTACCGTCATTCAGTTTAGAGAGCACTGACTCAGAAAGATGTTCCAATAAACACGTTCCTGTCATGTAACAATCAGACAGATCCTTCATGATTTCTGTTTTCCAATCATCTTCAGCCCTATGTGGCAACAGACGTGATGTAAGATCATGCAATGCTCCGCATTAAAGTAATACATCTTGTTTTTCATCTTTAAATACAAACTACACACTGTTTCTACATCAACAAATTTCTTTGAAAATGCAGATGACTCAGGAGAATATCTCCTGCAGAACCAAGAGGGCTCACCTTGATGTGATCCAATTAGACAAAAAAGAACATCATCTATAAAAGCAATGATTCAATTTGCAAGTGCACTGTTCAAAAATACAAAATTTAAGTCATTAAATATTTGATAAGGGCAGAAATAAAGATGTCAGGAATAATTTGATAAGTATGCTGAGAACATGAGACAAGAGATAGTAGGCACCCAGTCAAAAACAAATTTTACCAGATTTGATTTAACATTTTAAATATTTATGAATTTGTGTAGAAACTAGCTTTGGAGAGTAGGCGCTTATAAACAGACTTTATTCTTGCTACTAAAGGAAAACTTGTTTCAAAGTAGAAGTCTGAACATGTTTAAAGACAAAATGTGTTAATATCTATTTCTGCCATAGCCTCCAACTAGCTACATCTCACTGCATCTTTGTCTTTTGTGTGTCATGTCTCAACGCAATGAATCATGGGCATAACACTTTAGACTGTCTCTCCTCAGAGGCATTCAGTTGTGTCTGATATAAATCCTGCATGTTATCACCTCCGCACACTGGGCTAATTGCTGTGTTAAGTGGGTGCGGTTGTTGATGGTGGGGTGTTACTGATGCTATGAAATTTATTTAGGTGTCATATACACTTTCCCCAATTTTACAACGTTCCCCAGTAGAATTATTGAAAATGTGTGGGAAGAGGCATGAATATCCAAAAACTGATCTGCAGGAACAGCATAAATGGTCTGATAAGCACTTCTTTTGAAGCATACAGACGCCCTTCAAGTGATTGAGGACATGCTCAACATGATAACAAGAGGAACATGTTTTTAACAAGAATATCATGGGACTTATTCCCTAAACATCCCACTTGAAGTGTGCACATTTTGAGCTGCTTAGTGACCATCTGTCTAATTCCTTTAATAAACATCTTTGTTGTGCAATTTGCGTTATGACGCAGTTTGTACCACCTACAAGTGTGCCTTAAATAGGTGTGACCTTTAAGTATGAGAAAATGTGAAAATGTGTTTTTATTCAAAGACTTGAACAGCTCCACAAAGGAAGTTCATTCCATTAAATTATCTAACAAAAAAAACCCCAAAAGATAAATTTCATTTTTACAAAATAGTCTTACACATACAAGTTAAGCTAAAAATGTATGTACCTGTTTAGCTAATACTTCTCTAACTACAACTGGCTCCTACCTCATTTTCCAAATGTGTTATCAGTCAATAGATGTTGCCTGGACTGTGTGCTGTGATTAATAATGTCTCTGCGAAGTGTTACCTCAGGAATAACAGATAAGGGATGTTGGTTTATTCCAATGTGGACTGTAAGGGTTCAATTAACAATGAAGCAAGTGTCCCTATATTGCTATGCTGCAATGAACATGATTGACGGATGGGTGTGCAGGAGAAAGGTTAGAGGGGCTTTAGAGGTTGCAGTGGAATTATGGGATAGGAGGGGGCTGTTGAGAGGCAAACACAGATCACACTCGAGATCAGACCATGCTATCCATACCAATAGGATCATCCACAGACATCACCATACAAATCTCCAGATCAGTAAATTCAGTGCATACATAGATGCATTTGCACACATAACACAAATCAACACAAGAAGGGGAATGTGTTCTTTCCTTTTCTACACATATTGAATTTGTAAAAATACATTTACACATACAACGAAATAGGCATGCATGGGCACAGACTCGCCAAATCAAAGGTTAGAGGAGTCCAGTGTGTCCCTAGTTACAGAGCAGCCCAGTAGGGTCATTAACATCTGTGAAGTGGGACTCACGCTGGATGGTCAGCTATGATGGGCTGGCATGCTGTGACAAGCTCCAGGTGATTCAAAAAGAGAATGGTAAGGCACAGAGGATTACAAGAAAAATAAAAATGGACATGGAGCAAAAACAGGATGGTGTGAAAATATACAGCCAGGCTTTGCAAAGAAAGGAGAGCAAAACAAATGCAGCAACAAAGAAAAGATGAGAAAGAAAAAGACAGAGGAAGACGGGAGAATTCATATCAGATGGATGTCCACTTGTTTTTATGTGCATTTTCAATTAAATGAAAAACATATTTCAAAAAATGTTATTTTTGATTGCATGAGGTAGAGAGCTGGTGTGCTGATAAAAGCAAAGTGCAATAGAAACAGACTTGGTGAATTAATTTCTATGAAGGTTGTGACTTATCGTCCACTAAAGAGATGCAAAATAGCAGCAGACACAGAGCAAAGAGGTGAAAGTAATGTTCAACCAGACAAAAGAATAGCAAACAAAATTGTCATATTTATCAGATTTGATTTTCTACATTTCTTTCACCCTTTGAAGTTTGATTGACATTTGTTTTATTATGTCATCTTTGTGTGACCTTTTCTTCTGCAGTGATTTAATGGCACCAGGCTAGAAAATTAGCATCACCAGTTATTTATCACGTAACAGTAATTCATATAACAGTAGTAGATGAAAACATGCATTAACTGCCACTTTCCTTTCCTGGTTTGCTTGAACTATAGTTAAAATTTGCATTATATTTGGATCGAGACCAGCTAATTATGGGGAAAAGTCACAAAAAAATAAGACCATGGTAGAGAAACAGAGAAAAAAGAGAGTAAAAGAAAGGAGAAAAGCATAGATGAGCCTATCTTTTATTTGAATAAAAAGCCCAGTGTCAGGAGGAACTGAATAGTGAGTCACAGTCATGTCATCATGTCCCTTTCTTCCCAGAACAACCTGTTTGATGTGAACGGAGTAATATGGTGAACGGTTGGGGGTAGTCACAGCATCAAAGAGAATTTAAACCACACACTGGCCCATTACAATGTGTTTATACAGTATGTGTGTTGATGTCTGTGTCTGTAATACCTCCATAATAGCGAATGAATGCATGTCAATGTATATGCATGCATCAATTTTTTATCCCATTGCTGTGTTGTGACAATTATTAACCAGCAGGTGTCCTCCAACAATGTGTCTTAACTACCAATCAAGCTAAACTAGCTCCACGTCTGCTGTTCCATCATTCAGGGTAACAGTGGAAGTAATAACAATGAACTCCTCTTGATGATCCATGACAGAGACGACGGCATTTGTTTTCTGCAAGGCTCCGTCATGGTTACCGGATTCACGCATCAGCAAACACGCTTCATTCACTGGAGGTGGAGGTGTTGAACAGTGTGAGAAAAGAAAGAGGAAGAAGAAAGTCGCTTCTATTCAGTGTGTCTTGATGGATACTGCACTCAGTTTGGCTCATAGCTCACATGAATAAACATGTATGGGTGGTGCTTCCTGCAGACACTCCAAATGCAAACATTTGACTGTGTATCAAGGTGAGATTTTTAAAAAGTAATTGAAATGTAAACTGATTATGGCTGCTGCCAGAAGGAGATTCAGTTACTACTGAAGTGTTATGATCTTTTGAAGGTTACGTTTTAGAACCACGGCTTTTTGTTTTCCAGCTGAAAACAATAACACCACAATTGACTAAACCGTGTTCCTTTTCTTAAAAACTAGATTTTATTGTCAACCTTGTGTTTTGCACCTTAAGACAGAGTAGGTATGACATGTAGAAAATCTCCTAATCAATAGTTTCAATCAACAGCTCTCCAGAACCTTCTCTGACCTTTTTCCAGTTTCATACAGCTCTGCTCAGTGAATTGTGGACATTAATTTTCATTCATAATTATGAGAAATGGATTTTCTGGTTTAGCTTCTCTCCATCTCCCCCAGGCAAGGCCCACACTGAACCCAATCTTGTTCCAGTATTGGCTGACAGTTCAATGCTGTGGCTGTACTGGACAGCTTGTGAGGATTAGTATTTAAATGTGAAGTAAGGCTGAAAAATGAGAAAGTATGCAGAGTCATACTTTTGAAAGAATAAACATCAGTAAATCATTCTGAGACAGCTTATCATAAATTACTCTTCTAGTTATTCTGATTGCTTAAACAAGCATTACTATTGCAAACTTTTTTCTTTTCATTAAATCAATTCTGGTTAAATTAGTTTTTGACTGAATGCCTGCCATCCCTTGTCTCATGTACTCAGTGTTGTTAATGCTTGTCACATTATTTCCAACATCTTTATTTCTGCCCCTATCAAATATGTAATCATTTTAATTTGGTATTTCGAACAGCGCACTTGTAAATTGAACCTTTGCTTTTATAGATGATGTCCTTTTTGTCAAATTGGATCCAAGCCACATGAGGTGGTAGGTGGAAGGTGAAAAATGCTGAAATGCTCTATAAAGCTGAAAGGAAATTAGAGTTGGGTGCTCTTTTACTACGAAATATACTTTTTATATTCAATAATCATGATTAATTGTTAATCATACAAATATATTTAAAAGATTATCAATCTAATGTCTGTTTAATTTTGTGCACAAAACCCAAAAATAAGATATCATCTGTAGCACGCTGCATGTTTCTCAAAGTTCCCCCTTCAGATCCAGTGGAGCATAGTGTTAGTTCAGACGGAGCAGTGAAGCTTGTATTAGCTGATTGGCATCAGCTGCTTCGTTCATGCTTCACAATCACTGCCTCATTCAGCAGCTGTGTGGCTAACGGCTGACTAGTACCATCCAGTCACATTCATCCAGCTGTATAGCACAGCCATTGTAAGCTGACACTTCCCACTGTTAATCTACTGATGTCTTCATTTCAGATGTATTTGGTGTCATATCTCCCTTCAACACCTTTAACCTGCATTGTTGATTTTTTATTCTTTTTTCTTATTAATGGGTTAATTAGGATTCATTTTCCCAGCACAATCATCATTGCTGCTTGGATTATTTTATGGCTCCCTCAAAGAGCTGAGGCTTTTGTAATAAGTGTTCATTTCTTTAAAATGATTGAAAACGGAAATTACATGTTCCGGGGAGCTTTGCCACACACAGTGATGTACTGATGCAGACTTCAAAGGGCAGCCTAGGGACTACCATAGAATGATGAGACATATATATGTGTAGACACAATGCTACAAACACACACCTTCAGTCAACACAAAAACAAGCAAATGGCTGAGATTCATGCAGTTAGCTCAACCACAGTAACTGTTTAGAGACCAGTCATTACAAAGAATGTAAAGGTGTTGATATGGTGGTTAAAAGTGGAAACACTGAAGAAAAACTGAAACTACTGCACAAATAGAAGTATAATAAAAGCTATGAACTTTACATATATCGTACTGCTTTTAGATCACACAGGAACTAGAGATAATGTGTCAAGTTTGTCGGATTATGAAGTATACAGAGTTTTGTGTCACCATAGAAATGGTTACTAATTAATGAATGAATTGTTGTAATGATGACCTCACTAGCATACCCAGCTTAATTCAATATATATTGGTTATTAAAGCAGGACATGCTGCTTTGCTTATTAAGACAGAGTGAGAGAGAGAGAGTAGCAGCAGGGGAGACCGAGGACGTGGCTCTGCAGGGTTTTCATCCCATGCCAGCAGGGTTAACAGTGTGCCATCTCTCAGCTGAGGGCAAGAGATACTTATTGCTGATTGTTCTCACACAAATATGTTAAGTTGCTTCACCCAACTTAATATATTTTTTCACTTGCACCTATAGTGCCATCAGCCAGTTACGGCTTTATTTGCCCAGGTTTAGAGATACTCTGGTCACTCACTTAGGAGTTCTAACTCCATGATTATTTGTACAATCTCTACAAATGTGTAATAATATAATATGCCTCTTTAAATGAACCGATACATTGTTTGTAAGTACCCTTCCTAACAATTCTTTATATAACATCTCTACCAAAAGGACATCTGTCAGTTCCAAATGTCATGACTCCTCCCTTTCTACCTGCTCTGTTTAATCTCTTTTGCTTCAGGCATAAAGTGATCATTAGTGTAATGTGGCAGCACCTGCTTAGGCCTCCACAAAGGTTACAGGTATCAGCTCTGTCTGATTCTGTTGCTCTTTCTCTTTAGCTCTTCAATTATCTGGTTTTGGCTGGTTCAATATTTTTGCTGTAGGCAATATCATCACTCTCACACACTCCATGTTTATCTTTATTTTTTAGATTTTATTATTTCATCTCGCACCTGATATCTCACCCCTCTGTTGCAACTGTTATGCCAGCTTGTGACAGAAATGACAATGACACAAAAACAAACCATTATGTTCACAAGTTGTTATAGCTTAGTGAACAATTGTGGTTATGTTTATTAGAAACCACCCTCTATCACCCCCTTTCCTATTTCAAAGTCCAACACTTTGTTGACTCACCCAACACAACCTCCTGTTTGAACTTCGTCACTATATGAGTCATAATTACTACAGTTGCCAGGGAGTTTTGTCACTTGAACATTAATATACAGTAAACTGTGGGCACTCAGCATTTTTATGATCACAATATCAGCCAAGTTTAATATATAAACTAGGCTTTTATTCTTCAAAACAAACACACACCCTTTAAAATGTTCCTTTGACAGGTAAGCTCTCCACGTCACATTTTTTAAAAATAATGCATTTAAGAATAATGCAATATTACACACTGGTCATTCTGAAAGGCACAGCTCCAAGCTTTAACTACATATTGATCTGTGCAACTTAGTACTGCCTCGCTTCCCTGCAGCACACATCCCTTGAGAATAAGCAACACACAGCATCATGCAAACAGTGACACACGTGCACATACACACTGTTTGCCTGATAAAGGTAGTGTGTGTGTGTGTGTGTGTGTGTGTGTGTGTGTGTGTGCGCATGAGCATGTACAAAGGGGGTCACACTCGAATACATGACTAATAGACTGTCGACATAGATAAATGACTCTTTAAGTAACAGAAAATTGCTCTGTATTCCATTCACTGAACACTAGTTTCCTCACTTCTCTCGATCTGTCTTCCCTATTTCTTTCCCTTGTCCTTCGCTCATGCATCCACCTTTTCACTGCTCCATGCTCATCATATCAGCATCCTCACACCCTCCTCATCTCTACAATCTTGCACTACTGAGTCCTTTCTCTTCGCTCAGTTCTGATTTCTGCCCTGCTGCTCATCTCTGCGCTTTTCCTCCCCTGTTTCCAAAGCAACAAGTAGCTGAGGTTTGAGAGTCTTCTTTTTTGTTTCTTTTTGCCTGTGAAGTAGGAGACAGAAAAAGATCTGGAACTGCACAATAGAGGAATTATGCAAATTAATCCACCCAGTGACAATGGATTAGAGCAGGCTCTCTCACAGCTGACAGAAGGGGTTTAGAATGAGCTCTCAGAGTCACTTTAAATGATTCTTGTCTCACAAATCAGATTCACATTCATGCTGAGATTTCTGTGTCCACCTTTTGCCTTTCTTCAGCCAGAATGTTTGAATAGAAGTTATATCTGAGTACCGTGTAAACAGATCCGACATCTGAATACTTTATACTAGATGCAATAGTTAAAACACACATCCTTTGCACCACAGTATTATTATTATTATTATTGCTGTTGTTGTTGTTTGAAACAGACATGTGTATATGCATATAGATGTGTCTGTTTGGTGTATACAGGTGAAAATATTTTTTCATGTGTAGATACTGTCAGCCATCCATTAACCCAGCCACTTGTCTTCTCAAGAGTCGCAGAAGTATTGCACATCCCAGCTGTAATTGGCTGAGAAGCAGGGTACACCCTGGACAGGTCACCAATCTATCACAGGACTGAGACAGACAACTATTCACACTCACATTCACACTTGATTAATTTAGAGTCACTAGTTAACCTAAGCACTAGTTAACCTAGGTAGCCACAGTACCTGGAGAAAACCCACAAGGACATAAGGAAAACAAGCAAACTTCACACAGAAAGGCCACCGGCCCAGACATGGATTCAAACTCAGGTTCTTCTTGCTGAGATGTGACAGTGCTAACCACTACACCACTGTGCTGCCCTTATTCTCACATGTCCATAGTATTTTAAATGTCATTTACGCTTTATTAAATGTATGACATCTGGATCAGAGGCTTTAAATTATTCAAGTTTCTTTAAGATCATCCATTAAATCAGGTTACTCTTCACAAAATTCAAATGGGCACAATTGCTGTCCTTGCAGGCTTTTTCACAGCAAAGATAAAAGTATTATTCTTCCTTATAAACACTGCAGTCTGTGCAGAGGTTATAGTAATGCATTTTATTGAAAAAATGTCTTTGTCTGGAACAGACTCGGGTCCCACCTAGTCAAGTAACTAATCACACACTGGCTTTGCTGTGCATTGCATTTTGGGGAATACAGAAAAGCAGAAAAGACAATGCGTCATAGTCACGAAAACACACTACAACAGATTACGCTTAATGTGTGAACATTTATTTCAGATTTTGTTGCTTTTAGGATTTACATTTTAGCTCATCTTTTCCTCTTCACGTGCAATAAGCTACTGTAGATCTTTGCACATCCTCTCTGTGCATCAGCATTTACACTTTCACTGTTGTGTACTTGTGTTTCTTTTCTAAACTTAAACAATAACAGTCTACGGCCATGCTAGCAGTTCTCTGAGGCTGTACTTTGGCACAGTGATGCATTGATTCATCGTCAGGGGACCATAGGTGTCTGTACAGAATTCATGGCAATAAAACCAGTGGGGCAAATTGAGAAAAGCTGTACTACTGTATTGGAAGAAAAAAAACTCTAGAGATATGTGATAACGATCTGTGCAAAACTATGTATTGTCAAGTTAAACTCTATCAAACAAAACCATACTGGAAAAAACGAAATAGTCTGAATGTTGACTTTTGTTCCTTTGTGCTGTGGATACACTCCAAAGATCAATTTTTCTTGCCTAACTGATTTTTTGTTTGATCTCACTGACTTGTTGTATACACAAACATGTGTAGCATTTAAACTGAGGTGTCTAGCACATGTTCACACACGGTCTCTTGCTACTTTACACTGAGTACAGTGCATGTGAGAAGATTCACTTTTTTGTGTTTGTTTGAAGTAATGGCATTACGTCGGTTTTACAGCGGTTGCTTCACTGATGTGCTGAAATGATCTGTGTGAGTTCAGGTATGTTGTCAGGAGCTTTGGAGCAACCTGACAGCAAGTTGTGGTGTCATGCAGTGCAGCACATTCTACAAGCCTTGAGGTGTGTATCTTCATGAAATATAAAACAAAGAAGATTAGTGCTCTCCTAATATGATAAAGCAATTCCTTCATGTAAATACTCAGGTACGCTGCCTGAAACACAGGCACAGGTGGTATAATACTAGAGAGAAATGTTTCTCTGTGTGAGAGTGTATGAAAGAAAGAACTGGGGCTCGGCAAGAGGGAGCTATAGAAGGAAGGGAGAGAGTCAACACTTTGCAATGCATCAGGCTATATCCTCTCCCCTTGCTTGAGTGAAGGTCTGACAGGGAGCGGATTTCATAACAGCCCAATAACTCCCTCCAAGGGGTCTCAAGATACAGCTATTCTATCTCTGTAAGAGCTGCCATCATCTTTACCTCCACAATCCAGCCCCTGTCAACAGCCTTCAACCCCTACAACCTCTGAGCCGAGTGATATTGACAATAAAACAGGAGGCAGGATCAGCGGGTTGGCGTGAATGTGTGCACACATGCATGTAAGTTTGTGTATTGGTGAAAAGGTCCAAGAGTGGACATTGAAGCCAGCACCACCACCCAGAGAAGTGCTCTGTTTGCACCTGGTAGCTATACTCTCACACGCCAGGATAAAGACAGATTTCATGGAGGCATGGAGAGGAATACAGAGAGGCAGCCGCACAGAAAGAAAACTGTATAATGATCCCCGTTGTCACAGCCATGACTTTTGGACAGCTCTGGTTACTCGCAGTGTGCTGCATAGATGAAGAATGGTAAGACTTGCCATGCATCATAAATGCAATGTAGCTCTCACACTGAGTAGAGAATAGGAAATTTATAGGCCTCATAAACATACGCATGTTTCTCTTATAAGTTTTCCTGGGATTTGAAGGAAGGCTGTACAGAATGAGGGAGGAGGATTAAGAGGCAGATAAGCATAGACACTATTTACACTGAAATGACTACACTGCTTGAGAAGGGAGAGGATGAGGAGAAGAAGTCAAAATGGAAATAAATGAGAATGAGATTATGTGATATGGGATCTGAATGTAAACGGAAAAGAGGTTGAAGGAGCAGGCAAAAATAATCACGTATAGGATGTTTGTGCTGATAGACACAAGATCAGTATGCATACCATTTCACTCACCCCTGCCCCAGAAGGGCTCTTCGATGACAATCTCCCAGCGGCTGCCTTTTTTTTCCCCTAATATTTGCCACAGAGTTTTCAAACAAAAATGGATGTTGTGAGTGTAAAGGAGTTTTAATCTCACTGTCTCTTCAGAGACTGTTAAAGCCGTGTGTGACCATCTGTATAGATCTGTAGAGGTTACCAACTTCAGACACTGCCATTTGTTGGTGCCGTCATTCCCTTGGTAACAAAGGACAATCTGTGTGTGTGTGTGTGTTTGTGTGTGTGTGTGTGTGGGTGTGTGTGTGTGTGTGTGTGTGTGTGTAGGTGTGTGTGTGTGTGTGTGTGTGTGTGTGCACACTATCTCACAACAACCCATTAATATCACACTAACCATATGCATGCAGATGGTACCACAATCATGCCAACTTTAAAGCACAAATAGTT
>OMLM01020731.1:92097-105531 GCA_900302695.1 Helostoma temminkii | reverse complement strand
TTATTATTATTATTATTATTATTATTATTATTATTATTATTATTATTATTGTGTCAGTAACACCTGTTTTTAATTGGTTCTACTAAATCAATTAGCATAGAACATGCCATGGAGGCAAATCCTTGTAAATAGGCTATTAATGGTCGTACAATTTGGAAATTGTTCATTGCTGTTTTAATTCACATCCTCTTTTGTCGTTGTTTTCACTTGTTGGTGCATCATTAATTACACATGTTTATCTTACTGTAAAAAAGTTTCTTCATGCACTACTTCATGTGTAGTTCAGCATTTTTCACATATTGGACATCGCATGGTGCCAATGCAGATTTGACACTTGTGTGTGACATGTCTTCATGTTAATTAGCAATTAACGGGTTAAAACAGGTTAATTGTCTGTACAGTAAATAATCTGTAATTTTTATTTTTTTTTTTTTAGTCAAGGCTTAAATCTGTGGCTCCATCTGCTGTTAAGATTTTCCTTAAATTAATGCAAATACTCAACAAGTACCAGCATGACACCTGTTGTGTATCTGCATCATTGTACATTGTTAGCTTTGCACTACTGAGCTCAAATTGGTTGGCTTTTAATCATGAATGTTGTCAGCAAGAATTAGTCACACAGGCATTTCTACCACAGAGCCTGTTTTCTCTTTTAATGTGCACAAATTATTTCAATAGGTGTGTCAGATAATGTCAATAGGTTAGTTGTGAGGTTTCTAATCTAGCATTTTGCTCACAAGACTAGATGAAAGCACTTGCTAGAAATGTAAAATGACCATGCTTTTGTTTTAAATGTGCTTTCAGATGATATTTATGCGTATGCACTGTCCAAGACCCTGACAAAAGTGTCATCACCTGCAACTGTAGGACTCTACTCTTCATGTCAGAATCGAATTAACATGATCCTCAGACAAATGCAAGGTATGTAAATAGTTTGATATTTCCAGCCGCTTATCTCTGTGTCTGCTGAATGAATCAAACATAAGAATACAGTTTGTTTCACACTAAACAGAATGAAGTGTGTGCAGCTGAAGGCTCAGAGAGAAAAAGTTTATTGTCATTTCCTTGTGTTACCTGTTGTAAGACTGCTAATAGCTAGTTATTACTGTTATTCATTAACTTTGTGTTGAATTTCTATTTCAACACAAAGTTTGGATCCGAACATGCATTAATTCCTGGAATAGGTTTTGAATTAAATGTCACACAGTTTTTATGTTTCTTCTTCTCATTTTTATTTTATTACTCCTCACGTGTACTTCAATAATCTAAATCATCTAAATGTTATAAATGTTTGTGTCTCTTCAGCGTACATGAAGCAGGATGACAGAAAGTCTTTGTGTGGATTTTTTGTTCTCATTTGGAGACTGCTCTTCTACAGGCCCATTTGGACTAAGGAGAACCAGCAGCACCTTAACACCAGGTTTATCCATGTACATTTTAGTGCCTGGCATTTTGCCGGCAGTGACCTGCTTTGGGCCGGGCTCGTCATACGGCTGTTTCAGGCCATGCAGATGAAGTTTGGGAAATTACAGCTCGTGCTCTACCGTGTCACTCAACATGATGAAAATGAGGAAGTTGAAAAGAAGGTTTGTGATTTGTTGTAACTTTTATAATTATTGTGTATTATTAGACAGAGTCCACAGCTGTACTAGCAGCTCTGTGTTATTGTTCAGCAATGCTCAAATGCTCACACTGGCAGTTTACTGAGCATGCTGATGTGTATCTGTTTATGTTTACGATGATCACTATCTTAGTGTAACAGGTTAACTAATATACTACATTTGCTATTGGCACCAATGATGTACAGTTGAGGGCTGTATTTGGTATAAAACAAAGTTGTGTATCAGACCAAGGTCTGTTGTGTTTCTGCAAAGGCACATCACTAATGATTTAAACACATTCGTGATGCTTTGAACATCACAAACATCATTGTCCTTCGAGCTCAAGCCCAAGTCTCACTAGCGTATATCTCAAACCTCATAGGCATAACTGAATACACTGCTGTGCAATTTCAGTTATCTTAGGTTATTCAAATTACAATTAATTAAAAGTTTCATTAAGCTATTTTTAAGTTGAAATGTAGTGTAAGGTTAAATCAAGACAACAAATAGACTAGGCATGTAGGAAACCAACAACTGTGAGACTTTAAACACTGATGTAACTGTGTATTAATAATGTTTATTATTATTATTATTATTATTATTATTATTATTATTATGAAAAGCCAAACTACAAATATCATTTGTGACAGTGGCTGTTCTCAAAAAATGACAGTACACAGTATTTGTGTGCACATGTTTAACACATGTTTAAGAGCCTTTGACTTACACAAGGATTATGTCTGCAAACTGGTATTTCATGGACTGGACCCACAGTGACCCCCAGCAAAGAGGAGCTGAAAAGAGTCATGTGTGAAAAACAGCCAGGGGAGATAATAGATTTAAAAGGGGGGAATTGCAGTTATGAGGGTTTACTGACTTTTGGTAAATACAGAGTTTTTTTAATTATAGCTTAATTAGGCAAATATACTTGTTTTTCACATAAACAAATACATGTTCTATTACATACACTGGTTACTGTCTACACTCAAAAAATTAAACCATGATGAATAATTTAATTTTATCCTATCAACAGGTTGCACAACACAAGAGTGAGCAACACTCACTGAGCAGCTGACAAGATAAAATAAATTAAATCATGGTTTCATTTTTGAGTCTAGACAGTCACCAAAGTCATTGGGATTCAGTATCTTGACTCCATGAATATACTGTATATCCAATGTTTCATGGCAATCTGTCTAATAGTTATAAAGATGTTTCAGTCTGGACCAAGGTCCAACTAGCAAACCAACCAGTATCTCTAGAACCACCTCTAGAACTTACGTGCCTATAAAATGGTGGTAATGATGTCTAACCTGCTTCTCATCATTCTTTCTTCTTCGTCTTGTTTTTATAAAAATGTTTAGATAGTGCAGGATGGCCCTAACCACTGGCAGTCCAAGAAGATTTGCTGCTGTCCTCTATGGTTTTTCATTCTGTCCATTGTTTTGGTACCAGTTGTGATCCTGATAGTGCTGTTCAGCTGTGATCTTCCTAAACCTGAGATGAAACTAGATGAGGGGTTGAATGAATCAGATGGCGAGGTGGGTGTGCTGGAGGCTCTGGCCATTGCTATGTTAGGAGTCCCTGCACTGAGTGCATTGAGATTTGCTTTTCCGGTCATTAAGAACCTCATCTTTAGTGTGGATGTGAACATTAAGAAGGAGATGGACAATAAAGAGATTAGCAGCCAACTTGGCTTCATGAACGAGGTGAGGAAGGAAATGTTATTCCTTTCTCACTTCATACAGTTTATGGAGGTATTTGAAAAGAGAAGAATTCGAGTCGTGCTGCAGATCACCAATCTGGACCGGTGTTCCCCCCAGAAAATTGTTGCAGTTCTGGAGGCCATCAATATTCTGCTTTCAGATGAGGAGAGCCCGTTTATTTCAATTCTGGCAGTAAACCCAGATGTTCTTGTACAGAAGGTGAACTTTGCAGATGGCTGCTTCAGCAGAGAGGACAGAGCTTATGCATTGTTGAATCGCATAGTGACCCTTACATTCACAGTCCCACCATTGTGTGATGATTCAAAGCGTAGATTATTTAACAGCCTCGCTAGCAAATCAGAAGAGAGGATTGTGAACTTCGAAAACCCCTCTTCTTCAGATGTTCTATCTGCGGTGGAAGTTGCAGAGGACAATGCATTTGAAATGAAAGAGGCAGATCCACTGATCAATAAAACTACAGTAACACTGGATGTAAACGAGAAGGAAGTAGACATGTTGGTGAGGAGCATCCTGATTAGCAATGGAAAGAAACTCAACAAGTACATGTCCGATGATACCATGTCTATAAGGAGGGTAATCAGCTCCATTCGAGTGATTGTAATAATCTTGAAATCCTTGAAGAAAGAGCCTCCTCACCCAGAATACATTGCAGCCTGGGTGGTCTTAGCCACACAGTGGCCCTGCCGACTCAGCTGGATCCTCCAGTGTGTGGAAGATGCTCAGCAAAGAGCAGATATCGATGGTAAGGATGTGGCCAACGCTGACGATTCAAAGACCTTATGGAAGGTCTTCAGTGAGTCCAGGACAGAGCTGTACATGATGCACACACAGATAGAGGACCTCCTTGAACAGGACGGAGATCCTGAGATGTTTGAAAAGTTTCTCACAGTAGATTTCCAATTCACTGTAAAGGACCTGATGTCACTGGAAGTAGCAACGGTGAACCTGGATCATTCAATCAGGAAGCAACTGGCTCAGATCAGAGCAACATCCAGGCTGAAGGACTTTGGTTGGAGGAGAAACTTAGCTCCTCTGCCCATAACAACTATCATCAATATGAATACAGAGGATGTTTGTAACGAGGTAAGAAACTCTGCATTCATATAAGTAAGATTTCAATACATATACATTAGTACATGTAATAGGAAGTGTGGCATAATACTACACGTCCTGAATGTGTTGATGTACCTTTGTCACAAAAAAATATTTTTTAGATCAATTCTGTGTTATCATACATGATAAGCTAAGTAACTCCCCTGCGTTTATACTTTTATAATATTATGTTTTTGTTTTTCCTAGTTGAAGAGGATGGAATACCCCAGCAAGTACATAGATATTGTGCAAAGCCATGACCTCAATGGTTCATCACTGGTCTTCGGAAATGTAGATGACATTCAAAGAATCCTAGATATGACATTTGGTGAATGGACAGCTTTCAGTCTGCACTTCATGGGTTCACGATCACATCTCCAGCAACAATACAGGAACGTGCCATGGATGCGTTCTCAATCTAAGCCACCAAAAATTCCCCTACAAGTTGCCCATTATTACTCTTCTAATCCCAATCTGATTAATAGCTCCATGTAGGAGTCCAATCTGATTCCAAGTCTGAAAATTATTATCTATGTTACATTTATTATCTTTCATGTAACAATATACAACCTTTGCATAAAAATACAAATACAGTTGCAAGAAAACTATTTTCAATTTCCTAGTTTTCCAAATGAATTGGTCATGAAATAAGGTCTGATCTTCATCAACGTCACAAATATGAACCACACCTAAGGTTGAGGTCTGGGCTTTGACTGACCTACTCCAGATTGTGGATTTTGTGTCAAATCCAAATTCTGTAGTAAATGTACTTGTTTAAGGTCACTGTCTTGCTGTATCACCCAACCTCTACTGAGCTTCAGCTTACAGCCAGCCACCCTCGCATTATCCTGTAGCATTCCTTCAAAAACCTGGGAATTTATTCTCCCCTCCACATTGGCAAACTGTCCAGGTCCAGAAGCAGTCAGTGCCCCACATTATGATGCTCACTTCAAAATACTCCACCTCTGGGAAAATGTTTTCATCTTGGTTTACGTTTCCCTTTTTACTGCAAACCATTCAACCTTAGTTTCATCAGTCCACAAAGACTAGTTCCCAGTAGCACTGCGGGGTGCCAAGGTGGTCTTTGGCAAATGTCTGTTGTGTCGCTACACTTTTTTGGGAGAAAACACACATCAGTACATTCAGGCTTAGAAGTGTCCAATGCACTGGTCTCAGTTCATTTGTCAATCGTATAGATTGAGAAAAGACAATGCCAGTGTTCAAATTGATGAACTGAAGAGGTTAAGTATGATGTACATGATGTGCTTTTAGTGGCTTGTAATATTTCATACATCAAATACTTTCTATCATAATTAGGAACATTTTAGTAACAATTAAGCATTAGAACAGTGGTTTTGTTAAATATTATTGTAAAATTGTACGCTGCTGAGAAATAACACAATATCCTGTAACAGATCACACACAGTATCTTGTATTATCAACTGACTCATCATTTATGAATCAGACTCAGTTCATCATTCTGTATTTCCTTCCAGCTGGCACAAGCAGCGGTACGGAGTAATGTAATGGCTGAATTCCATTTAGCTTTCTGGGTCCTGATCATGCCGAATCACTATGACATGTTACTGAAATGCGTGAACAGGACAGAGCCATGTTAATTAATACACTCGTGTGCTTCGTTTGAGAGGTCAAAATGTCCGCTGTAAAACAGGCCTTTTTTTATAGAAGGACGTGTGGCAAACAGGATAAGGGCCAGGAAGTTAATCGTTTTCTTCTCAGTCATTCACTCTGCCTTTGCCACTCGCACTACGTTAGAATGAACTGTAACATTTACTGTAATTTATTTTGAAATCTGTAAATATTTATTTTTATTTTGAAATCTAAGAATATTTACATTACAAATATTTATAATTGAAATGTTCGTATGCTGCACATCATAAATGTATGCTACAAGTCCAAAACGTTCGGGATGATGCAGTTCATTATATGATTAGCAATGCTTTATTATGCTTCACTTCAGCCAAATACTGTGTATGTGCGCAAGTAAACTGTAATTCTTTATTTCATGAAAATCAAAATGTGTATAAAACAGAATATATGCAGGTGTTCAAAATAAAAATGCTCATATAAGCAATCTTATGCGTGTGTGTGGCACAAGAAAATACAGGTGCAGTACACAGGTGTGCAGAGTCATCATTAATGGTTGAGTGAATCAATAATGGTTTCAATGTCAAAGCATTACATAATCAGCTGAAGGTTTGCTTCATATGATTTTCTTTGAACCACTGTTCTCAGAACACTGAAAATATTAATTTGGCTAAAATTATCAGAAAAAACACAGCCCAGGTATTTACAGTGTGAACAATAAAATACTCTGCCATATGAAACATACTGAAGCTCCACTTGGTTACTTTTTTAAAAACTATTTTGTGCTTTCAATCTAAACTGCCCCGTCTAATTTTAAATAGCTTTTCAAATCAAAAGTTTTTACAAGATAATTCTGTGAATAAAACATGTAGCTTTGGACTATACCGTTTTATGCAAAACAAAGACCAATGAACTTTGTGTAGACTTCCACTATAACTTTTCCTGTTGAGGAACAGATCAGGACAAGGATCAGGATTGAGTGTTCCAAGGGGCACAGCAGCTTTAATTGAGGGATAATTGTGGAACAGAAGAAGTCTGAAGCCACCAGGACTATTCCTAGAGGTGGTCTTTTAGCCAAAATGAGTAACTGAACAGAAGGGACCTTGATCAGGAAGGCAGCCAGGAACACCACGTTATTAAAACAGCTGGCACTCACTCACTATCACGCCATCAGTCCTTTACGATAGAGTGGGTGGATGGAAGCCACAGCCTTGAGACTGTCAAACAGCATTTATATGACTGGGAGGATAAGGAAATGGACTCTGATCTGGTGAGACACAATTAACATTAAAATGAAGGGAGCCCTGTGACACTTCAGGCAAGAGGATAAGCAGGGATATGGACGGATGCAGACCTAGAAGAGGAGACCCTTAACCTTTCAGCACGACAATGACTTGAAGCGTACAGCAAAGGTAACACTGGAACAAGTCTCTAAGAACAAGGCCCAGACTTAAACCCCACATAACTGAAGGTGCTCAAGAACAGGACAAACTGACCAAATCCAGATGTGAGAAGCTTGTACAAACTAAATACTGTAATAACTGCAAAAGGGGCTTCTACACTGTACTGAATTAGGGTTTTAATACTCTTGCAAAACAGAGAGTTCAGTTTTTAATTTTAAATGCATTTGAAAACGTTTTTTAAAATGCATCTTGACTTTGGCATTAGGTTACTGCCTGTAATATATTTTTTATTCAAATAAAATTTACAACGAAAAGTGAAGAGGTAACCAAACTTCATGACTGAATGTATCAGAAATAAAACATTAGTTTAGCAGCTGGTAACATACTTTTATTTATTATGCAGTAAACATGTCCAAATATGGCTTTAACACTTCCTGTTTTGTAGATGAGTCTTGCTCATTTTAAATTTTTCTTTAAACTTGTTTCTTGTTTGTTTTCCCACCTTAGCATGAAGACACATCACAATATACTATATAGTGCATAGAATTATGCTTTTAGTACATATTTTGTCATTAATATAGATATAAGGCAAAACATTTAAGACATAGTTCATATATTCAAGGCACAAGTGTAACTCATAATAATGCCAAACAATTTGAATATTTTAGACAGTTAAAGGTCAAAATAAACTCAGGCACAATGTTTCTTCATCTTGACAAAACAACAAATTTAGACACTTTAGGAATGTATTAAAAAACAAATGTACTATAAAAAAACAGCAAAAAAAAAGCATCTGCTAACAGGTACCTTTATGAGAAGACAACAGTGGTATATTTGTTTTAAATGAATCCCAAATTTACACTAGTAATATTGATGAACTAGCATTTACGGCGCTGTAATGCACTAATTCTCCTGGATAATTTACTATCACAGCAATAGCAGAATACAGTACTTCCAGGTTATTTGGACTGAAGCCGCTCACTTGCGTCCCAAAGTCTCGGCTAGCTTCTTGAGCCTCTTCTTCAGCTCCAGAGGAAACTTCTCATAACACCTTTTACAAACAGGCTTCATGTCAAACTCCACAAACTTGTTTCTGCAATAATGGAAAAAAGACCATGTAAGCATTAAATAGGTAACTCAATGACTTGTCTCTTCCCCACGTAGCCATTTATCTGAATTTGTCTCTGTATCACTTATTTTCTAATTGTTATTACTCTGTAAAGTCTCCGCACTGTAACATTAGATATATTCTATTAGGTGGAAAGATCCTGTCTTCTGACATAGAACTATCATTCAAAATGTCCATCAGCTTTGCTCTTCACTGTTAGGTATCAATAATGTATCACAGAGATAACCATAATCATCAAAATAAGGTGAGAGGAGTAAACAAGGGACACCACAGAAAAGAGGAAGGCAAAGATAGCACCAACCAACAAATGGAGTGGTGAGTTGTAACTCTAAAGACAGACAACAGGTTTTTTCTTGCAGTCTTTGGCCTCACGCTCACGTCGAGCCAGACGACGTTTCAGCTCCTCGGGCATGTGTTCATAGCAGTGCTTGCACACTGGCCTCAGGTCAATCTCGACAAACTTATCTCTGAGTTACCACAGATGCAGCAAGTGAAGCATAGAAGGACAAATCAGTGGAAAAGGGGGAAAAGGAAAAGAGCCAAATAGGGAGGAGTGAAATATACATAGACAACAGTGTTAAGACTGGACATAAGTAGGAGTATTACAGAAAACAGACAGACAATCAGCTGGTAGCACTGCACATTAGTAAAATAAGCTGTTTAATGAGCACCATCACTTACTTGAGAGTGAGTTTTGTGTTGCAGGTGGAACATGAGAAACAACTGACACACCAGGCCTTGTTCAGTGCAGACACAACTGGGGTACAGGCACAGACAAAAATAAAAAAAATCATGAATATTCAACTGTTTTAACGTTATGCAACATTTTGTCTAAATTATTTAAAACACAGTAGCATTATCATATTAATACTCACCATCACCTTCAATCACACGGTTGCAGTGATAGCACACATCACCGAAGAGCTTGATAACATAGAAGCAAGGAGACTTGGTTTTTACACAGCAAGGAGAAATGTGCTGATCTAATGAAGCAATAAGGGATTTTTAAGACTTTACCAACTATCCCACCCTTGTTATTATTTTACTTGGCTTTCTATTTTCTTCTTACCTGATTATAGTGAGTCTCACAATAAGCCAAGCCTTTCCTCTCATAGTGGCGATGACCGAGAAAAGGCTTCTCACACTTAGCACACACAAAATGCTGTAAACAGAAGCAAATGTTGCTCAGGAAACCTTGAATGAAGCCAAATGAAACAGACAAGAAGCATCAATATCCGATTTAAGGACACAGAGTTCTTACAGTGAAACATCAAACCACTGTCGTGTTTTCATACCAGTTCTTCTTCTCTACTGTGTAATGTTCCTGAAGTGAACAAATAATAATTAATTCTAACTAATGACTGTGTTCACCATTTAATTCATTTCCATGCATGTTGAAATTCTTGAGATTTTTGAACAACATAAGATGCAGCAGACTCCCGGCAGACAGATTGATTCTGCCTCGGGAGAACATCTTTTTTAAAAGGGCTCACATTCCTCTTCCCCTCTAGATCAGCTCATTTAAAATGTTTTGGTTGTAAAGCGTTTCATTTAATGAATTAAAGGTTCCTCTGAATAAGTAATGTATCTAAATATGGAATTCACTGCAGCCAAATGACACTTGCTCTCAGTTATTATTAACCTAAACCTGCTCGCTGTAGTTCAGCTTTTTATGTGGAAAACATTTTTTAACAGAAACACCTGTTGTACTCATTTGGGTTATACGAGTGGTTATAAGAGATTTCATTCATTTTTGTATTCATGATTGCTTATCTGTAACTCTCTGGGAATTAAAACACATCATGTTGACAACTCAAGGGAAAGATCATTTCAGATCAGTTGTCTTTGCTATCAGAACATTAAAAAAAGCTTTAGATGTGTGTCCTCCCCTCTCCCCAAATACAAAATCATGAGCATAATTAAACGGGTCTGTTACACATAACAGGTTTGTTTCTTGCTCACGAACCTCCACATGCCACTGCTTGCCCATAGCATTGACGACACGCCCCTCGATGGGTCTCCTGCAGGCACCACAGATTGGTACACCCATCTTATCATGGCAGGGCAAACAGAAGAGCTCTCCCTTCAGTTCTCTGGCTTCAGCTGTCAATTCCTTCCTGTGTATAATGAACAAATTAAAACACATGAAACAGGCCTTGAGTTCACTGTTACAGATGATTTTCATGCGAACCTAAAAAGCTAAAAGTGTGTTATTTTCTGTGCTAAATGGTGAGATTGAATGACGAGACTTACCCACAATTACTGCAGTTGAAGTGGTCTGGGTGATATGGGTCATTCTTAAAGATCAGTGGCTGCTCTTCAATAATGGCATGGCACTTCTGGCAGATATACTTGCCCAAGCCACGAGCTTTCTCACGATTATGGCATGGGCGACACAGGTGCCTGAGTGAAAAGCAGAGCCAAAAGTAGGAGTGTCAAAAAAAAGACTCAAGTGATGGTCTGACAAACTGTGTCACAGCTGTTCAAAATTTTAATATTTGTTAGAAAGCAAGAGCCAAAGTCAAGAGCGACTGATTCACCAGCCTAATGGGTGAGCAACCATCCATTTTACAGGTTGTCACAGTGTTATATTAAGATTGTAATAAGATGGGATACTTACCTGCCAGCATTTTTGACAAACCCCACATCAGCAAGTACAGCATCACAAATGTCACAGCAGAAGCAGTCAGGGTGCCAACTATTGTTCATGGCCTTAATGACACGACCAATAATGAACTCCCCTGTAGAAAACCGCAAGTGAGACATCAGTATGTGGGAAGTCAATGTTTGACTTTTGTGATAATGCAGACCTGAGATGCATTCTGGTACCACGTCTAAATTACAGTACATCTCAGTTAACTCCCCATATTATCTGAATGTATATCAGAATATAAGGCAAATTCTTCTTATTCATATATATTTTTCAAACTATTAACTTTCACAAGGCCACTCAAAAAACAATATGGACAGGCACTATGTGAATGAAGCTCTGTAATACTCACCACACTGATGACAGCAAGGAGCAAACAGCATCTGGAAGTCATGTTCACAATATTTTCTTCCTTCAAACTGTGAGTAGAAAAAGGTGAGAAGTGCAGAATCATGCATAAGATTCAAAATATAAAAGAGGACCAGACAAGTCATGCTCACATCATACTGTTTATTTCTGAAATCAACTACGATGTATAGTATATTTGAGTTCTCTACCTCATAAAAGAGTCCCTCTGGAAACTGCTGGAAACACTGGGCACACACAAAGCAGTGCTCATGGTACAGCTCTCCATTACTATTGACAATCTTCTCAGTTGGAGCAAATCCACTCTTACACCGCTCACAGGCTGCACTAGCCAGGGCATTAGCAATGCTGTAAGAAATCACAGAAGACTACATTACCTCCCTTGACTCCCTGTGACTTTTTAGGCTAACTAATCACAAGGATACAACGCGAGGCATAGTTAAACTAATGTTCAACATGTCTCACATAGCTCTTACATCAACTGCTGAGCTTGTTACAGCAGCTGTCATAGAGAATGGAAATAATGTGTGAATCAGTTGATGACCTCTTACTCACTGCACAGTCATCACCTAATTTGGTAAAATAATATTAGAAGTACCGGAACACGCCTCATATATATACTGAGGCCAGGGCTGATTAAGGCGTAAATACGTAAATACGTTACAACAAAGTTGTAATCAATAATTAGCTAGTTAAACATCAGTTTCTAACTTTAAGGCTAAGCACTTTAGCTAGCTAACGCTAACTTCTCATCAACTATAGCCATAGCTGAATAACGTTAGGTCATAAATGACACTATGCTTCAGGGATGGTAGATGCTAATAACTGCATAATGTTGAGAATCACGACGGAAAAAAGGAAAGTTATTTGAACTAAAAGGCTATAGATAAATGACTAGCATGCTAACTAGTTAGCTCCTAGGCGGAATGAACACTAATGCTAACGTTGGTAAACTAATTATTTAATTAGTTGTATCAGTTGGGAATCAAGTTTTAAACTTTTACCCCGGACCAACAATGTATCGGCATGTACGAGTAGTGTTGCTAGCCCCATAAAATGTGCCCTCTATCGCTTGGTTACTAGCTAACGGTAACTTTCCTACTAACGCCAGTTAGCATGTAGCATTAGCTTCATGCCTGTTAGCCTCCAAAGGCTAAAGTAAGCGGTCTGTATTCGCTGCTACCTGAGGTAAGGACAAATCTTACCTGCCCGTCATTCCAACCACTCCCAGCATCACTCCTTAACACAAAAGTAACAGGGGCGTAAAAATAAAAATTTCATGAACTAGTACGGTAACTCTTTTTGAATAGCCAAAGTTTCGAGGGGGGAACAGACTCCTCTTAGGCCGTGTCGCCTCCTCCCAGCTGAGCCGTGATTGAGCTGGCAGCTTCGGTCAGTGCCCTTCTGTGGGAGGGTCCACCTGCTCTGCTGCACCAAACACACGCAGTGGTCTGTCACCAAGATCCAAAACAACGAACTAAAAACAGCACGACTGTATTATTATAATATTAATATGAATATTTATATTTATATTAATAATGAATAAGCATTTTTTAATTATTGCTTGTTTAATAAATACAAAGAAGATTGATAAATAACTATGTTCAATTACAAACATTTTGCACAACTGACCATTATTATTACCATCCTGTGAGCTGCACACTGTACAGCTCGTTGAGGGCGTAACAAAGAAGGGAAGTCCACACATTAACTATTAAAGCAAACAGCAATTCAAATTAATAAAGACGTGTTGTGAAGTGAGGCTGATCATCATAATCTTTATTAAAACCAAACATAATCTACAATCTTCTCGCTCTCTGTCTCTGGGATAGACTTCACCTGTGTGGAGTCCAAGATG
>OMLM01020731.1:52004-92077 GCA_900302695.1 Helostoma temminkii | reverse complement strand
ACCCTCTCTCTCTCATTCTTGGAAGACACCAGCTTTCCAAGAATGACAGAGAGGGTCATCTTGGACTCCACACAGGTGAAGTCTATCCCTCAGAGGTAGGAGTGGTCAAGGAATGAAGGAGTGTCTGAAATAAAGAGACAGTCCAGCTCAGAGACTAACAAGCAGCCCAGGGCCATCACACAGGTACTAGTTCCATAAGTCGTTTGTGGTGAATATGTAAACTGAAGTTGCTAAACATATATTTCAGCTGTTAGTAATTATATTTTGTAACACCTACATGTAATAACACAGCTATTAATGTTATGTGTAACCATAATATACACTATACTGACAGTCTGATTTTCTGGGGTTCATGTGTCATGGAGCTAAAGGTGAAAAATGCATATTCAACAGTAATTTTCTAATAGATGTACACATGGACAATCAGGGAGATGCCAAACATCACTATTCTACCCACAGAACCAATCATAACTATCCATTGATCTAATTACATATTGTATCACTGTGATGCGGCATGTCAGGGTAATGTCTTCCTGAGAAGACGTCTAATCAGTCACATCAAGTGAAAACTGTGTAGGGGATATAAAATAAATGTTGTTCCACTGGAACGGAAAAGGAAACATGAAATATATGTCTTTATTACTTGATTATTATTAACTGTGCATCCTCTTTTGCTTGTTTGTGTGTTTATGCCCTTTTTTTTTTACTACATGGTAGTAACATGCTACATGTTATTATGTCTTAGAAAGCACACTGCTTGAACATTTACTTGTATTTTATAACATTTAGTTTCTTTTCTCTATAACTTTTCTCTATATTTTAAAGCTTAATTTCTTTCCACTGGTAAAATCCATCAATGGTGTAGTGTTTGTAGAGAAGTAATTTACGGAAAGGCTGGGTCTCCGGAGCCCATGTGATTATATTCATCACGGTACATGATGGTTTCTCATGCAGTGTTGCTTGAGGGCTTGAAGGTCACGCACATTCTACAGTGGTTTTTGCTCTTGGCCTTTGCCCACTGAGATTTACCCGAAATATTTCACAATAGTAGATACTGTAGAGGGTGAAAGACCTCAATTCTTTGCAATCTTACATTGGGAAAGATTCTTTTTGAACAGAATGACAATGCTTTCATTAAGTTTGCAACAAAGTGGAGAGCCGCAACCCAACTTTACTATTTTGTACAGTGATGATTAATAAACAGACTCCACTAAGACCTTTAAGATTTAGAGGGAAGAGGTTAAGAGCTGTGCCAGAGGGACACAAGAGAATTGTACAAAAGCATTTTAGAAGAATAACAAACATTCAACTTCTGCTGTTCATGTTAGACACAGCAAAGCTTTCTAAGGATGAAAAATGTGACCTGACCCTGAAACTATCTTTTGTAGATTGTTACGTTGAATAAAGGGACATTGACATGTCACGTCACAACATTCTTCACTCACATAATAGTGCATATACATCTGTCTGTGAGACTAAATCTTAAGTTTTGAATAGCTACATAGTTTACAGAAATCTGGATGATCCCCTTTTGTCAATAAAATCAAAACTTTAATAGTAGATCTTCAACTGTAATATCACTCTGATATTCCATTGTTTTTAATCTACTAGAAAAGTTTAATCCAGCAGCCTGTCACCTATAGAGAAAACAGTGTCTGAGATGTTAAAAAATCCAGGTGCATTGACATGTAAATGATTAGAAACATAGACGATCTTCTGATTGTAAAGAATATAACTACCAAGTTCCTTCTTTCCCATTGCGATACAGTCATGTGCAAAAGTTAGTGCCCCCACTTTTAATTTTGGTTTTCTGTGTAACAGCATAATAAAAATCATCTGATAGTAGCGGGTCTTGGTATCAGGAAAATACAACATTAGATAAACAACAGCATCAAACTTAAAAAGAAGTCAAACAGACTTCCTGCTTCCATATGATTTCCGAGGGTGAGGTACCGCCAGGTGCGTCTAATCATCAGCCTTGATTAACTGATCATCAGCAGGTGTGCAGACATTTATAAAGCAGAAGTTCTTGTAGTTTATTGGCCTGGAGCATTCAGGTATGTGTTAATACAATGGTAAGAGGGAAAGACATAAGCAATGGTCTAAGAGAAGAAATTGTTTGTGAACATCAATCTGAAAAAGGTTTTAAAATCATTCCTGAACAATTTAGGGTCCAATGTTCTACAGTGAGAAAGATTATTCACAAGTGGAAAACATTCAGGACAGTTGCTACATCTCAGATGCTACAGGCCTCACAGAGCAGTTAAATGTTAAAGACCATGACATCATAATTAGAAGAAGACTAAACAAGTACAGCTGCTTGGGAAGGGTTACTAGGAGAAAGCTTCTTCTTTTTAAAAAAAATATATGAAAGCATGACTGAGGTTCACAAAACTTCATCCGAACAAACCACAAGACTTCTGGAACAATTTCCTATGGAAAGATGAGACTAAAGTGGAGTTGTTCTGCCTTAATGCCCAGGTCCATATTTAGAAGAATCCAATCACAGCACATGGAGGGGTGATGATCTGCGTTTCTTTTTGCACCCTGGGCACCTTGCAGTCAGTGGGTCGACCATGAACTCTCCGGAGTGTTCTACAGGCAAATGTGAGGCCATCTGCCTGACAGCTAAAGCTTGGTCAAAATTAGGTCATGTAGCAGGACAAGTATTCAAAGCACACCACTAACTCTGCATCAGAATGGATGAAAAAGTTATTGGTGCTAAAGGTGGATGTACCATGCTTCATTTTGCCAAATAAATAATGGCACAGTATTTTAATACTAAATTACTTGCAATTCGTTCATATGATCTTTTTACACAACAAAAGCCTGAGACTTGGGGGGCACTAAGTTCCGCACATGATTAGACTCAAAGCATGATACATATTCAGTGTTACAGCTTCATTCAGCCGGCACTTATAGGAAGTCTGAGGTGGTAAAGGAATAACTTGACAAAAAAAGACTTTTTTGGAGAAAGGTCTTGAGTGTGGGTCATCATTAATTCATTACAGTGTCTTCAACCTACTCCTGCTTAAAAAGAAAATAAGACAACTGACCTATATAACATATAAATGTAATGGTTTTCTGTGACTATCACTTTGGTCCAAACTGAAATTGGACTCATGCTTCGTAGTGGATACCTATTGTGGATACCTAACAAAACTAATCACATGTTCGTCAGGCCTGCACTTTATGTTTAAAACTATTAAGCCAAGAGACAAACACTGACATATTAACATCATCACTGTGAACGTGTTAGCATGCTAGCACTCAGCCCAGACCCTGCTGTGTCTACAGCCTCACGTAGCCACTAACATGACTGTAATACAAACACTGATATAAATTAATAAAGGTCTTACAGAGTGAATAAACATAATTAACATCTGATAACAAATCTACTGTTCTCCACTCCCCAGAATAGTCTGTATACATTTCATAAAATGTATTAATAAACTTTGTGGACCCAAGAAACTCAGCTCAGCTCTGTTCAGACCTCTGTCTTGAAACTAGATCAGTAGAACTTACAAACACACACACACACTACAACAAGCTAATTAAAGTAAGTTGTTTTTATAGTTCAGACATGGAATACATATTAATTTTAATGTGGCTATGAACCTTTACTGAAATATTACATATCTCTAGGAAAAGTACAAGAGTCCCTTCCAAAAAATCTCAATGTCATAGAGCTTTGTTTAGCTACAATAAAAACAACACTCTGTCACTGGACACTATAAGAAACTGCAGCCCTTACATGGCTTATATTTGAATATTACAGTAATCATCAATACAAATGCAGTCAATAATAACCAACAAGTGGCATGTTTCTATAAATACACAATGTAAAATGTAATGTAAATCAGAGAGGGATAAAGTCCATTGCCACGCCTTGAAACGAAAAACAAAAGTAAGACATGATCACAGTACCCTATTAGAGGGTAGCAACCAAAGAAATATTACTGCAAAGTAGTGATTTTCTTCTTCAAAATGTTATAACATACTGCATAAAATCATAAATACCAAACCTGTAAAACATAGAACATAATGATTTACAGGTCTCTTTCACTGCACAGTCCAACCTTCTTTCAGAAAGTTCACCTTAAAAGTTGTTCTATAACGATTTCATGCTGTTTCAACAAAACATAAATGAGACATACATATTTCATTTTTACACATTCAGGCAAAACATTCGGTTACATCAAAATTCAGCTGCCACGTTGTCCTTTCTTCAGGGCTCATTGAAATCATTATTTTACTTTTAATCAATTAAATTACAATACTTCCCACATCAAGTTAAGCACTGGAGTTTGTGGATAATGTTACATTAAATAAAAAAAAAAAATTCTAGTAAACAATATGTTGTGGCTTAGTCAACCGTTACCAAAAAACAATCCATCTATAAATTAAATTTGTGCTTAATTCACACAGAAACAGTTTCTTTTCATGTTTATCAACTGATCATTGAAAATGCAGACCTCGTCTCCACCGCTTTTATAAACTCTTAACGGGATCAGTTTACACGCTGTCTATGCTCTAACAGACATTCACAATGACAAAAAAAAACTATTTGAGTGTTTCTCACAGAGCAACTCTTAGTTTGCAGTTCTAAATTCACCTCTAAAATGGGATATACAAATGCTAAGTGAAAATATTTCTTACAATAAGTCAGTTATTGGTGATGAATTGGTAATCAATGAGCACATAGGATGCTTGTGCATTTCAGTTTTGTATGGTCCTTTCCTAGAAGCATCCCTGAAAGAGTTTCATGTTTAAAGTGTCAACAATGAAACTATTACACCAGTCAATTTATAATTTATTAGAAACAAATGTTCAGATGTTTGAAAGATTAGAACATGACTCAAAAAAGGCAAGTGAAAAGGTCAACTTTCCCAATGATCAACTTATGATTCTAGCTTGGGCAGCACATGTGTATGAACATGAATTTGCCTTCCCTATACTAAAATATGCCTCTGCTGCCATCTGAAAAACTCTCCAGATTACATCACATTGTTTTAAATGTACCGAAGAAAGGACGCTGAAAATCTGAAGTCGCCCTTTACTTAACAAAGGGGAGTCAGAACTATAAATTCAAAATTACCATCATTCGTCTGCAAATTTCATTACTCTCATGCCCTAATGACACTGCAGCTCATCTTGTTAAACAAGCATCCTTCATTAGAGTAAAAGTGCATCATGAATTAAATGTACTGATACAAGACAAATGAAATTATAATATCTCCCCCACATTTGCCTGGTAACAGATATATTTACAATTACAGTGGGATCATAGGTGGGATGGGGCCTTTTAGAAACACAGCTGCTGTTTAGATTCAAAGACATTAAATACAGATATGATCACATAAGGATACTGCCTTCAGGACATTTACTCTACATTTATACCTAAAGCATATGTGGTGGCTGTCTGTTAAAAGTGCCAGAAACAAAAAACCAAATCCAAAAATATAAGAATGGAAATTTTGGTGATTTTAAATTGAATATAAAAACATTTTGAGCTTATGCTGGTGATCATCGCACAGCCAAACTGTAGTCTGAGCCATCACACTGCCTGATCTCAAAGATCAGAAAGAAATTACTGTTACTGTAAAATATGATTTCTCTTTCCTCTCATGATATGTATACAATCTATGTACACAAAGTAACTTTTAAATTTCCCCACTCATTGACAATAGTTCACACAGCCTCCTGTTAATTCCCATGGAAAAGTATCACTACACATCTGCAGAGTCTCACGGCCCAAAGAGTTATGAGAACAAAGTACTAAATGTGAGTGACAATACAAATAAATTTAGACATAAATATTCATATAAATATAGACATTATATACATGGAACAGCATGGCAGAGCTGAAATCAATGTTACATGTTTTTAAAAAACAAATATTTATATCAGATTAAATCTCAAAGAGATGCATTTTCTTCATGTATTCTGGGAGGTGCACACAATGTTCTCTTTCATAATCAGCAGAAAGATGAGGACTCCCCTCACCCACCTCCACACATACATACACAAACAAATATAAACATACACTTTCTCACAGAGCTCTACCAGGTAGGCATCATGTCTGGGAACCAGACACGACCCAAATGCTTTGACACCTCCCAGTGGATATCATCCAGACCATAGCGGTGATCTGGTACCAGTACTTCCTCCATGATGGATAGCTGTGTCAGTCTGTCTCCACACATCTTAACAAACTCCACAAACGCGCTGCAGGAAACTTCACACTCTCCCAAGCCAATGGCCGACAGCTGCGTGCAGCGCTGAGCAATGCGGATGAGCTCTTCATCCAGCGGCCGCAGCCCATTGGCGCACACCACCAGCTCCACCAGACGCGGGCAGGTGAGCCCAACGCGGCCCAGCACGTCTTTACTGACGGATCGGCCAAAGTACAAATGCGTGACAGGGATTTCATCACGGAAGAAAGGGCCGAACTCATCCTCATACAGGAAGAAGTACATGACCAGATTAAATTTAGGGGAGTGGCGCACCATGGCATCCCAGCTGCTCTTCTTTATGGTGTGGAACTGCTGGCCAGGATTCTCGCTAACAACGTCAATGCGAAGATGCTCGAGGTGAACATGCTTCTCCGAGGAGAGAGCAATGAGAAGTTCATCACTCAACAAATGGTAGTTGAGAGCCAGTTCTCTCAGGCCATGGCACTGATCAGCCACACACAGGATGCCTGGGGTAGAGAAAAAAGTAAACCAGTAGAGAAAAGATGACGCAAAAAAAGATGACACACGTAGTTGAAGTTTTGTTTTGTCTGGAACATTTAGAAAGTGATTAATTGAATTGGTATATTACTACACATTTTACATTACAACATCAATTCTAACATCTATTTAATTATCAGAGCCTATCATATACTTGACCATTTAAATTTGTAACAATTAATCAATCATAAACATACTTAATATATGTCACTCCTTCTATTTGCTAGTACCTGCTGGTGAAACATGTGGGCAACTGCTCATTTTCAGCAGTTTGAGTGTGTCGCTGTTATTGGCCACCAGGACTTTGAGTGAGGGGTCATCCACGGGTGTGTCATCAATCTTCAAGGAGGACAGGGATTTGGAGTTGACAAAAACCACAGTCAGCGCTGAGATGAAATGCGACTGGTGAACAGAGCCAAAGAAAGACATATTCAGTCATCTTTTTTTAGTAAACATGCCAGTAGCCTTCAATGTTAGCTGTAATTTGACTGCAGACACAGCTAGCAACTGCCTTCTAATGGATAACTAATGGATATTTGATCATCTTTGTGCTGTGAGCACGAGACACAAACAAAACAGGAACATGCTCATACTAGCTCATAAGTCATGCATGGAGTTTATGCATGATTTAATACAAATGTGCAGCTATTCCAGCTGCTGTTTGTGTCTCTAAGATTGAGTGTCAAGGTAAATATTTGAGTGAAATGTTTTAGCTGACAACTTAAAGAGCTTAGACCTTCCAACTAACCAGGAGGATCTTAGATATTAATCAAAAATCATTTAAACGGATGAATTGTTAGACCACAGCAGTTACAGTTCAGAGAAGCTTATGTTTCAACACTGTTAAATGTAATAAGAAGAAAATGTGCAATACTTGAAACAGCAGTCCCTATAGACAAATGCACACAGAAATAATTATCTTACTGCAGCTCACCTTGGGCAGTTCCATGAAGCTGGGTCTGGCAGTAGAAATGAGTCCCAGTGTTTTCAAAGAACAGTTAACGAGCTGAGAGAGGATGTCACATGCTGCCTCAGCAGACTCTCTGCTGCTGTCCACCTTCAGCACAAAGTTTAGCGAAAAGAGAAGTGAGAAGTCAGTCACACTGCAACTTTAAGCACCTTAACCACACACTCCTCCTCTCTTTCTCAACATTTATTCTTACCTTGAAGCTGACGTACTGCAGGTGGTTGGAGTGCCTTTTAATTATCTGTTTAATGAGATCTGGGTGTGTGGCCTTCAGGTAGGAGCTGGCTGGCTGGTTCAACTCAAACTCAAAGCAACGCCACAGTTCTGGCATGTGAAAAGCTTGATTCCAACCTCTGCATACCTGTGGTGACAACAGTTAAAGTTGAGTAAATCTGAGTCATGTTTGGTTAAACGTCAGAAGCATTCTTTGTCTACTTGCACTCATATACACTGGGTCAAATTCAGATACTTATATTTGAAATAAAACATCCAGGAGAAACAGATCCTGAACAGAATCAATTTGATCTCTGAGCTGGCAAGTCTCCAGGAACAGAGGCAGCAAGAAGGTGCTACAGGAGCAGCTCAGCTGCTTTTCCAAATTTGGCAATCAGAAAAAAGGTTTTTTAAACTGCCCAACTTGAAAAAGACAACTGAGAATCTGTGTGAGCAATGATAATTGGACCACAGAAATATAGAACACTAAATATCTATTAGTGATGGCTGTAGATTCTCAATCATCCCAGACATAGTTATTCCCTAAGGTTCTGTTCAACTGTGAAGCAACTGGACTTCCAGCCAGTAGGTCTCATCAGTTCTGAGTTCTGAACTCAGATATAAGTGATATTTGCTATTCACTTCCTGATGTAATTGAAATGATTATAGCAAAGACTTGATTAGGTTTACATACATACTCTGGATAAAATTCCCTGTAATGAATGGCGCCTTTGTAAACCATGACGGTGAATAATCTTTTCCTTCAGCTCAGCAATGAGAAATGCTTTAGGCTGCTCAGTGCCGCAGTGGAGGACTAAAATTATAACTGCAACAGCAATGAAAAACAAACATTCTGATGTGCAGCATGCCTTGTTATTTCTGCAAACTTCAAGAGAGTTCACATGACATGTTGCAGTGAAGAACCAAAGCACTCCTCTACCTAACAGTAACGGTCAATGTGTTGTTACAAGCCGCTATCTAATCATTCAGGCTGAGGGACAACCTGCCACAACAAATACCTGAGAAGCATAAGACCTGTCCAGTAGAGGCAGGTACTGGAAGATGTGGAGCAGGATCTCCTGTGGCAGACACTCCCAGCAGGATCCCTCCTCCTTCTCAGAATCCCTATGAGGACGTTTCTCTTGAGACCCACCACTGGTGCCACCTCCGTCCTCTTGCTCATTCCCTTGGAGAACTCGTTTCATCCTGGATAAACACAGGAGGCGTTTGTAAATCCATTTGGTTGGGCAGATGGAAGTTCCGGGAGAAAGACACTGGATTAGCAATACTAAAACAATTTATGCTGAGCCTCTTCATCACAAGGCCCAACAAGTTTGTCTGATGAAATGTTATCCCCTTTATCCCTTTATTAGCAAGATCACAGTCAGCGTCTGGTAAATCGACACATATTGACAAATACTGCACATACTTTTTTATTATCGAGAATATAATAATTTTGTATACCATAAAATAATATATTTTTCTTATCAAAATTAACAAGAAAATATAATTAGGCTAAATTAAGAATTATGATTTCTCCTACCATACTACAGCAATATAATTCATCTATCTAAGAATTCTGACTTAAGAAATATTCAGTTTTAAGTCAGATTTCTAAGAAATAATCAGGGACTGGAGTCAGTATTCTACTATATATAAACACAAATATTGAACTCTATCATATATTTGTTCTAATATGTAGCTTTATTCAGCCTGCGTTATCTGATTCAGTGGATTATGCAGAAAAACGTTCCAGTAAAGTTGAGCAATATTATTGTCAAATGCAACAGCAAAATAAACACTGTGATAACTGTCTGCCAGTCGGCAGGAATCATTGGCTACAGTGACTGTAAGTATCACTTCATACAGTCTGAATGCCACAGGGAAATTACTTGATAGCTGAGTTTGTAGAAAACACACAATGCCCCTCAGCTCAGTGACCAAGGCCAGTGCTAAGGTATTGGGGACAAGTGGTATGGCTCTCATACAAATGAATTGCACAAAAAAGCAACTTCTGGAAAACTGTAATCATAAAATTGATTACGACTGATGACTTCCTGTATCACTTAGACTTGAGTAATATTTAAATACAAATTTTAAAATGTCTAAAAACATTTTGTGTCACAATATATTAATAGCATAATATAGCACTACATATAAGGCTCCTTGGGCAATGTTTCATAAAGCACCATCACTATTGATTCAGTATGTCTTATAATTTGTTGTGAAATAGACAGTTTTCTGATCTTTTATAGTTCTGCAAGTTAACTTCAGCCCGAGCTCAAAATGATTATTCCCATTTTTATGTCATAACTTTGCGCTGTTTACTCCTTGCATACTGATACCTGATGCGCTGGTGACACGTTGGTGGGAGGCAATAAACGCTAAAGGGAAACGTGTCCTGTTTAGTGATAATAACCAGACGCTTCCTCTGCTCAGCTGAGAAATGAAAACAAGATACACAGAGGACACGCCTCCCTCTGCTACAGCCTACACAGTCCAATGTAAAAATAATGTTAGCTAAAAGTTAGCGTCTGAGCGTTGAAATGATCTTTAATTGCATTTTTTTTGCACACAAATGGCGTTTAATCACAAGGCGGGCGGCTACTTTACAAAAACCAACTAAGACAAGAGTTAGCATAAACTAACGTTAGCTAGCTTAGTCCAACCGGCCCCAGCAACTTGCTAAGTACTTAACATAAAAGTTTCACTTAATGTGAAGTTATAAATGATAAAATGTGTTGTTAGACGCACAGTTTGTGGTCTCAGCAGCACTGGACGCTGTCTTTTTCTTACCTAGATTTCGCCTACGTCGGCTGTTTGTCAGAAAAGACGATCACTCAACCCGGACCTACACAAGAAAACTGCGTACGAGCTTGAAGAGCGATCAAACACATTGGACCATAGAGCAGCGCGGTTGTCGGCAGGATAGCGAGACGCTGACAGAAGAGTTTTCTTTCCCCGAACGGCTGACCTAGTTTCTCTCCACAACTCTGCCGCTCCGGTAGTTTGGCTGTGAGATAAAGATGGCGTTTGTGTTGTTGTGTCGAGCAGAGTCACTGGGCAGGTCTGCAGCTACGGCGGACCGTCGGTAGGGGGCGTTTCACAGCTCAGCTTACAGCGTCAACATTTCAGTACAAAGTCCAGTTTTAATATGCATCCTCGTTTATAAAATGACATTCAATGGGAAATACTCTTGTTATTCTTCTAACTGTAGTTACTTCACAGTTAATAATATAAAATATAATAAATTATGTAACTTTCTTTATGGTTTAAGGCAGGACAGTGTCAGTGGACTGACCTGCAGTTACACTGAAACATCAGCAGGTATAGTTGTTTCATTGAAACATAATTTCATTTCATTTAATTAATCTAAAATGATTCAAAAGAGAAACAAAAAAAAAAAGCATTTTCTAATATTATACTCAGAAAGTATTCTGTTGTAGGTGTAGCCACACATTGTTTTTCTAAAATGATGGAAAGCTGTGTGGATACATGAAGAAAAGTCTGGGACAGATATGTTTTTCAAACACTTTTACTCGTACACTGTACTTGTGCAGTATTCTGAGCTACTGGAGTATTTCTAATTTGTGATTTATACTTTAAAGTCACTCTCCCTTTCAGACCCTCAGTTACCTGACACCTGTATTTACAAGCTACTTAGATTATTTAGATTAATATTGTAAAATAAAATAAATGAAAAAATATTATAAAATAAGACTTTGAGATTCACAAACTACCAAGCAGTGTATAAAGTAATTCGATCAGCTTTCATCAGATGTTACTATGAAATAATGTGATCAATGAAATTTGTATTTTGCATGAGCACTTTTATTCTGGTTTTAAAGTACATTTTGCTGATTATACTTCTTCTTTCTGTCCACCACTGAAGGTTTAGAGGGATTTTTTAAAGCACTGACAGAACCTCACCAGCTCTGTCCTGCCACTAATAACAAACATGTCCACCACTGGAAGAATCAGCCTAATCCCCGTTAGTGAATTACTTCCTTTTCACCTTGACTTGTAAAACATAATCGGTAATTGTAACTTGTATATGAAATGTGTAATATTAACTGCATAATCAGTATTAAACTTTCTTTTGTAAAACTGCTGAGGGTTATTGTAACATTTTACTGTTCAGTTCTGGAGACAAAGTTGGTGGCTGAATAAAGACTTGTGGTGAACTATGCTGACTAAAATTTGTTACAAATTACCTTGTGCTCATTAAACTTTTGGTTTACTTACTGGTGGAGTAGAGGAGTGTCTGAAAAGAAATAGCATAACATCCATCCACAATCCTAACCGCTTGTCCTCTCAGGAGTCACAGGAGAGCTGGAGCCTGTCCAAGCTGTCACTGGGTGAGAGGTGGAGTAAAAAGAAACATAACAAATAAAATATTTATACTTTAAATCATTTTATATTTCATTGATTTATAATTTTTACTTGATCTGTGTTTCCAGATTTACCTGTCCCTTAGTGAGTTATTGCTGTATATTGTTTTTTTTGTTTGTGTTATATTCATAATATATTGGAAAATGAATCAACCCTGAAAGTAGTGTAATCAAAATATTATACCTACAAAAACACATGCAAAAGTAGATTTCACTTTTCAAAACAAGGCCTGCACACTGCGCACCAGTTTTGCCATGCTGCAGAATGTGTTATGTTAATGTTTGACAATAACAAACAGTAATCAGAATAGTTACCAGTTCGGTGCTTCATATATCACAGCAGTCTCAAATTGTAATCAAAACCATCTAATAAAGGGAAAAAAGTACTCAGAATGGAGTAAAGTACTGTATTATTAAACAGAAATACTAAAGTAAAAGGCAAGTTCAGCTCAAATTTATGCTGAAGTTGATACACGTTCAGAATGAACTTAGTTTGCACCAATGAAACACAATAATATTGCCAAAATCCATGAGAATTACTTGATCACAAAATGTAAACCTGAGACTCCGAGTTGATATTTCATGTTTATTAAAATGGGACGGATTTACAGTTTGTACACTCCATCCACACTTTTGTTGGTTTAGAAAGCAACAAACATGTACAAATGCAGTATATACATATCGGTAAACATTTATTTATAAAATACAACAGCACTTTTTCACACAACTGTACTGTATTTTTTATTAATTGAAGTCGATAGTTAGGGGTAAGCAACACTTCAGTTGTTCAGACAGAACGATGCTGTGCATTAACTGTGAGCTTCTGTCATGGAAAATGAGTCAGACCTACAGTATCTACAGTATTCAGGTTTTATAAAAACAGTCTCATGTCCCGACAGAAACAGGCTGCAATTACAGAAGGTGGAGCATCAACGGCACAGGCACCAAAGAAGCAAGCAAAACCCACAACAGTAATGTGTTTTAGGAGGCTGATTGAAAATGTAAATGATTAAGGTGAGACACACTTCTCTGCTCCGTTGTTTCGATCATGTTAGTGGAAGAGGTTAAACATTAGGCTCGAGTTTTCTGCTTTTCCAGAACTAGTTTAGAAGAATATTTTGAACAGAGTTTGTAGTGTAAGTGTAAGGACTTATTATTTCTGTCTTCTTAAAGTCAAGAATGTAAATCTGAATGGCAAGGACACACACACACACACACACAATGGCACATTTACACAACACTTTCTAAACATTAAAAAGAAACATGGAGGTACACAGTGATTTAACTTTGGTGTATAGTGTGTACAGCAGCTCTATATAACCATGTTTTTATCCGTCTTTCTTCCCATTCCTTCTCTTAGAAATGCATGTGCCCTCAGCCGACCAGGAAAACACAATGTTTCAAAGTGAAACTTTAGCAAAGCATCACCTCCAGCAGACATTTAGAAATATATCCAATTCTGAAATGTTCAAGCAATTTAGCAACAGCAACACATTTTTAACCTGCCGTTAGTAACATCAGTGTAGGAGAAACATTTGTGAGGTCCAAGCTGCACTACATTACTGTGTGACACGCAACATTTGGAGAGCACTGAAGGACAAAGCGGTATTGTGTGATGACAAGCCTGTAAAGAATTTACAGCTCGATTATGACAGAAGAGAGCGGACCTCCATTTCTTTCTGGTTTTGAAGATGTAATGATTAAAAGGGTGAAGCCATCAGTCGCACACTCGCACTGACTTAGGTAGTTATGAAAGCTGAAATGTTTCTAGCCATTTGTTCGTGGGCTGTCAAAGTCATGGGTGATAAAAGTTTTGTTTTCTCACAACTTCCATATGTTACAAAAGGTTTAGGGGTTATGTGCAGTGCAATATCATGAATTATCAGACCGTTTTCTCTGACAATCCCTCATTGCTTTTGCGAGGAATGCAGTAGAAATTCATCCTCGTCAACATGAAGCACTTAATCTGGAGGTTTCGTGCCAAGGCTGTACACTGTCACAGTATGGCCATGAATTCATAATCATCATCATTCATCAGGAAAATGTTTTAACAGCACAGTTGCCAAAGCAACTCCTTTTAACCAGGTCCAGGGCATTATGCTGAAGAATACCATAAAGTAATTTCAATAATGTTTAATTGTGGTCATGTTTTTTTTACAGCTTTAAAAATTGATAATACAGGTAGTGTATCACAATATGTATGCTGTGAGGAAAAATTACTGACTTACTGACATACAGTAATGACAGATTAATTACAGTTATCTCTTATGTTTATTGTGCCTGTTTGGAACAAACAACCTCCTCATCCATTTCATGTCTTCAAAGGCCTTCTTAAACCTGCCAGCAAAATATTTTCATACATTTTTGTGTTGACAGAAACAGAATTCATATTAACTTTATCTAAAAATCACTGTATATCCAAACAAAATGGATCCATGAAGGCAAGTGGGCATTGAAACCCCTTTTGATTTATTTCATTACTCAAAATCAGACAAAAATCTGAAGCTTGATTTCACATAATTTGATATTTAACATATTTGCCACTGAAACTGTTCCATAACAGCATCTCTCATGTGTCTACTGACAAATGATCAGTAAAGATTATTTAATTAGAGCAACTCTTAGGGCATCAACGATTGGTCCTTGATGCAGGTGACATATTCAATCTCTTTTTACACTTATTGATGATAAGTGGAGTAATTTAAGTCATGTAGTGTTTTACACTGTTATTACTCCACAGACAATAATCACAATAATCTCTTCCCGCAAGTTAACAATTGAAATACTGCTAATATAACATCTGTTTCCTTTATGGCTAAGGACGAAATAAAGCAGCAGTGAGACAAGATCTCGGAGAAAAGAATAGACAAACAAAGTCTTTGTAGAGTTTCACATTAAAACCTAAAATTGCAATGTGCATGTCAGGGCAACATTAATACATTTTCCATGAGTTGATTAGACCAGAACCGTAAGAGTGGTGATAGTATTCATGCTTCAGAAGTATTTGCAAATAGAGTCTAAGCACTTTCTCAAAATCAGGTTTAAAACTGTACGTGTGAAGACAAGGACAGGCACAGTACTGAACCCACAGATAAGCAGAGCCCATCTTTAATTCTCTGGGTAAATGAATTAAAATGCAGAGTGATTTAGCTGTTGTCTTTTCCTTCTATAAAACCCTTCAGCTGAAAGTGTCGTATAATTGCAGCACAGGAATAAATAGCTGAAATCTATTTCCTCCACACACACATACACTCTTGCAAGGCTTTCTTTGTGTTTCTCATCAGCTCCATAGGTAGACTTTCTCCTGTGCTTTTTCTTGTCCCACAGTCCTCCACATTCCAACATCTCAGCACAGCCTGCTTTAGTTTGGTGCCTCCTATCACAGATCACATGACAGTCTGACAGGTCGAGTCTCACGTATGATTACTGTTATTAGTTAACTGTCTCTTTGTGGGAGAGTCTCTTACTCTCTGGGCAACACAATGGGTGTGGACAGGCACTCCACCTGGCAGACAAACCACGTCAGGCTCGCTGAAGGTGTTGTGGCACAGGTGGCATCCCTTCTTTTCAGACACAAAGATGGGTTTCTTCCTGTCTTTCAACTGGAAAGAAAAATAGTACAATAAGTCAAGGAAGTAATGAGCCCAACACCAAACTAAACATTTTGATGTTGCTCATTTTGTCCTTAGAGGCACTGGTTCAACAGTTAAATTTCACTGTAGACCAACAACATGTTACTTAAAAAAAGAAACCAAAAAAAAAAATTTTTGAAGTATGTGATGAGTTTCTCACCCGGTCATGCAGCAATTGAAGGTTTTCAGAGTGGGCTAACCCCAGAGCGATCTGAGATGTGCGGCAGGCATGCATACTGGCTCTGACAGCTCGATCCAGAAAGGGCCGCAGCAGCTGCAGTGACCAGCTTTCGGGGAGCATGCGTAGGACCCGGACCGCATCGAACACCTCTCCATGGCGATTTAGGAGGTCCACTGCTGCCATCTCCAGGTCTCCACTTTCACCTCCCGCTGCTGTCTGGGATCCTCCAGGAAGGCTCCCGTCTAGATACACCCCCAGCAGCAGGTGAAATAGCTGCTGACGATAAGCAGAATCCCGGCAAGATGAAGCCCATAAACAGAAGGCCTCAGCGGACTGGAAGTCTCTGAGCTTGTGCACCAATATGTGCAGTGCTTTATCATGCTCCTCCAGTTTTCCATGTAGTGTTGCACGCTCTAGCAGCAGTTGTTCATATTTTTCCATCTTACCTAAACAGAAAAGAAGCTGTTGAAGAACATAGCACACAGCCTCCCCAGGCATTTTGGAACAAATTCATAAAATCTTGCTGTGGAAGATTTCTCTCAGTCCTGGAGATGCACTTAAACTGCAGCAAAGCAGTATTAACACGTGCTTTCAAGTTTCCATAAAAACAGAAAGAATATATAAAAAAATAATCAAGTGTAGCCATCTCCAGACATGTCTCACCTAAAAGGAACTGTGCACGGTAAAGGCTGGACTCTCTGAGCAGACCTTGGAGCCTCTCTCTAGCACTGGTGAGCTGCTCTTCGTCTGTTGGTGACTGCGACAGTAAAGACAAAACTCTCTCCAAGTATAACACAGCCAGGTGTGTGTGGATCCTCTCTTTCTGCATCCACAAACATGGAAAATAAATAAAATTTCCTTTAGGCTTGGGTGAAAGAGCAGCTTAATCCCTCAAAACAATTATCCTAAAATAATTATGTTGGCTGTGTTTACAGTGAATGCAAATTGTAATAGTATTTGGATATGACCCTAAATAAACTAACACACCACATAGCAAAGACAATGTTAATGTTAGATAGAAAAGCAAACTGCTATTGTAACATAATGCAAAGTGGAAATCTTTGGCGATACAACTCCTGACCACAAGATAGGCGTTATTCCCCAAACTACACTGGAGACAGATCAGACTGCGACTGTACTAAGCATCTTGTGAGTGTGAATTGTTTAGCTACCAGTATGTAGAAAAGTGTTATTTAAGTGAAATAATCTTGGTTAGTTTTTGAACCTTGCACATTCATCTATTCAAGTAATTAAACCTGTGTTATTGGACTGTTGGAAGCAGCAAACAGCAACAAGGCATCTAATTCATGTAAATCACACTAGGCCTGTAGGAGGAAGTGATGGGATGGTGCTAACCACTGAGCCTCGTGACACCAACTTCATTAAACTACTTTCAGATTTTTAATGTGATCCATAGTAAAACTTTGCATGTAAATGTCTCCATGATAATACAATTCAGTTTTGCAGGGAGATCCCTCTATTGAGGATTACAGTAAGAACACTTAACAGAATCCAGACTTGTTGACACTAACATCAGAGGTTGCCTTAACCAAATACTGTCTGGAAACTTGTTGTGTTTTTGAAGGACATCCATCATTTTAACCGATCAGATGCCGCTGGAGCTACCTACCTTGTGTTTAGTTAATTCACACACTTATCCAGCTGGTGGTGACTCTGTGAATTAATTACCTTTGGCCAGAATTGTCTTGATTTTATGTGCATGACCTTGTTGTCTAGCTGGCTTTCACCACTGCATTTGTTTACTTTGCTAGAGACATGTTTTGGGGCTTTACGCTCACACAGGCAGTAAGTTTTTCAGTTTTACAGTTTCTTATTTATTGTATTTTAGGAATTACCAATACCTGAAGAGCTGTGCAGAGTGAGGCAGAGGAGCATGCAGTAGAAGAGCATAGTGACGCAGGCATACTGAGGGCCAGTCCGAGCAGAGTGGATTGATTGCAAGTGTCTTACTTGGGCTGGCTTAAATTGACTATATATATTATTTTTAATGTCTTTTAATGCCATTAAAAAACTAAAATTTAAATGACGAGTAATGACTGATTATGACAGAATTTGTATGTTACTCAGAATTACACAGATAAAGTCAAATGAAACCTATGAAGCAGGGTTGTGCTGTTTTCTCAGTCATATTTGTCAGTAATAACTAGTGATTTTGTCTTATTGTACCTGTATCCTTCTCTCCAACACCAGATATTCCAAATAGAGAAGCAGAGCCTGACTGTGTTTTCCCAGGTAAGTGACAACATCATCAGGCTTCAGCTCAGGCAGATCTTTACTGACAGGCCTCTTAGTAAAGATGTGGACACCTACCTGTAACGACAAGAAAAACTAGGTTACTACTAAATCTCTACCACCCTCTACCAACATGATGCTGTAAAATCAAGAAGACACCACGCCCAATATAAGATACCTGACAAACAACAGTGTCACAACAACAGACAAGGAGTATCACAATGGACAACAGTTCTACAAAATAGTATACTGAGCTTTATAATCCAGCCATAGATGAATGGTGCTCTACAGTGGTATTTCCTTTAAAAGGAAGCTCAGTAAGAACTAAGAACCTTAATGAGGAACTGAAGAAATGGCTTGTGAGCACTGAAAAGTCACAAGTCCACCATCCTGACTGTCTTGTTTTAAATGTCTGCTCAGTCGGCTCACTTGTTTTTTATAAATATAGATTATTTTATGGTGTCTTCTTATCTTCAGTCCTTCAGTCCCAGTCAAAATAGTAATTCAAATTTAGATTAAATAAAAGAAAAAATGTGTTTTTAAAGTGATTTGAATACCAACTTTAAGTCAAGTTAACCAGCACTAAAAATCTTTGACAGCACCGTTTCATTTTTTAGGTCATTTAAGGTCCTGGTAACCTACAGTGGGATCCTTCCGTAACGCCCAGTCTCCATACTTCCATACAAGATCCACATTGGAGCAGGAGCCGAGAAAGTCTACAATGTACTCATAAAGGTCAGATCTTGTGGAATCCTGCAGATCACCATCTACCACACGTATCCACAACTGACAGAAAAACAAAGAGGAAATAGGTTACATTTCTAAATACTACATTTCTGCGAGGCCTGATCACAGACAGATTTTAAGGATACAAACCTGCAGTGCTGTGGAATCCTGACCATTGTAATGATAGAGCAGCCCAAGTGCAAAATATCTATGAGAGAGTGAATAAACCACATTAAGTAAATGCTCATATGATTATATAGATGTGAATTATTGGTATCCCTCGTTAGAGAAGGAAAAACTCACAGTGCTCACTGAAATAGCCTGAAACTGACAAAAGTAATAAATATTTATTGAAAATTAACTAATGAAAATCAGACATTGCTTTTGTATTGTGGTTCAACAGAAGAATTTTAAAAACACAAACTAATAAAATTGGCCTAGACAAAAATTATGTTACCCTTAACTTAATATTTTGTTGCACAACCTTTTGAGGCAGTCACTGCAATCAGGCTTTTAGCTGTGTTTTGGGTCATTATCCTGTTGCCTTGGCTTGTCTTGAGTCTTGAGATTTCATTGTACTCTTTCAGTGACCATTTTCTTTAACAAAAGGGTACCAACAATTTTGTCCAAGTCTTTTTTTTACCTGAAACTATACCTAAACAGAAAATAAACTGAACTTCACCCAGTTATTAGTTAACAGTGAATAGTAATAAGAAACTTAAAATTTCATCTTAGTCCCTGCAGGAATTTGCTAATTTTATTGCTTCAATAATTAGTAAAAACAATACTGATCTACATTGAACCTGGTAATGAGCAGCTTTTTTCCAATAATAACTAATATAAGACCAGAAACAACTAAAAAATAAAAATGACAGTATACGCACTTGTGATGTTTTTCTAGCCATGGGACACTGTCTGCTAGCAGGCAGGCGTTGTCTGAAACTAGCAGGTCTAGAAGGCTATCATGATCCTGTTCAGCATAAAGCTTTAACAGTGCAGTGTCCACATCCTCTCTGCAGCCATTGGCTACTTCTGTGCTTCGAACCTGTGTAGGAGTAAGACAAAAATTATGTACTAAATATGCAGGATTAGAAGAACTTTGGTCAAGTGTAACTCGATTCAGTCTAAGTTTTTCCTCAGTTTACCTCTCCCAAATAAGTGATAAGGAATTTCTTGCATCGCAGCACTTTTTCCTGGTCACCCTGTGCCAGATGATTGAGATCTGCAAACTCATGGAGAGGAGGGTGGCAGCGTGTGAATGATGAGGAAGCTGGCAGCAGTAAAGGGTAGAGAGAAATCAGCTCCCGCACATCCAGCTGACCCTTCCTGAAAATATAACACAAAGTTTCCAAAAAACAATGTATGTAAAGGTTAGAAACTAGAGGAACTAGGGGGCAGGCAAAGAGTGGACACCACATTTCATAACTGTGAAGTCCTTAACAGTTGTTTTAATGTGCATGTTACATTTTTTTCAGTCTGCATTGTGATATGATAATTTAAAGTAGTTTTACATTTGCTGAAGCAGCTTCTGATTCACATCAAAAACAAATTAAAAAAAAGTCAGAATCAATTTCTCATGGCCAAACTTTCAAACAGGAAAAAAAAAACTAGAAACATAACATCTGAAGTAGATTATTCTATACAATTTTTACAAAATTAATAAACATAATTTAATTATTATAATATGTGTAAATTAAAATACTGTTTATACAAGTACTAAAGTGCAGTTAGTGCACAGTTTGGACATAAGTGGTAGCACCTGTTCGCAAGCAACCAAAATTGTGTTTTTTGTAAAACAAGGTTTAAAGTGTTTTTTTTGCCATTGTATTAGCATGCTTTAGAAAGACAGAAAGATCAGGACTGATGGGAGACTATTATTCAACCAGTTTAATAGATTCTGGAAATTGATCAAATACTGATTCAGACTCTTACCTGAAGTGTTCTTTTGCTTCTTGAAACTGAAGTTGACCAAACTGTATGAAACCTGCCTGCTGGAGGATTCTTTTGTGCAAAATCTGTCCAGGCACAAAGTGACCAAAAAAAAAAGTTTAAAAGTTTATTAATGCGATTGAGATTAGAATAACGTATTACAAAGACGTTAGACCAGGCAATGTTATCAAATTACAATTTCTTCAACATAAATATCAAAACAACACACTGTTACCTGGAACTTGTCTTTGGGAATATTTCTCTGTGCTCCTTCTGTGAGGATAAGGGCTTCCTCCACTCTGTGACTGGCCAGTAAGTCTTGGATCTGTCTCTCCAATGGCAGTGGTACCAAGACATACACTGCTTTGGTGGAAGCCAGAATGACTTTCCCTAAAACAGTCAACATGTGCAGGTCAAGCAAGGCTGAAGATGGGAGAGGCAATAGGAAACTTTCATATGTCAAACACCACCATTAACTTTTCAGCACATCTGGGGCTAAGAGTGTTGGAAACTTCCTTCTCGGCTGTCAAAATAAGTTAAAGGCATTTCACAGGATCCACAGGTGGATATTTGTGGGAATACAAACATTTCAGAGCATCCACGTGCCTCTTTCCTACAGGAACTACTCTCCAGAGACAAGTGATCACCAATAACAGATGGTAGATGTGATTAACTGCAGTGCCCATACATTTTTCACAGGGAATGAACAAGTCACGCAGTGTAGCAGTGTGACTCACTGATGTGTTTTTAATAGTTTGCGGACAACCATGGAGCTCTGTGGCACTGATGAATAAGCTAAATCAGGCTGTCGGAAAATTCAGAGGAATAATTTAGATAATCAATACTTTAGAAAATGGATGATTTAATTAGGTGAGAATGGTTGATGGGAATCTCACAACATGTGATTATGATACCTTCAAAGTCTTGCAGAATGTGTCCATCTCTGAATGAAAGGGTCTGTTTTAGCTGTTGGTCCAGCATGCTGTGGATGGTGATAAAGCTCTCATCCAGGGCCACCACATACGGAAAACACACAGTGGCACCAATCACGTTCTCTGACCAGTTGACTGGAGCTCGCTGAGATACTCCTTCTGCATTGGCAAACATTCCTACAGAGAGGATATAATATAATCAGGGATGGCAAGGAAATGTTGTGTTACAGCAAGAAATGCTTGCAACTTTCCAAAACTTACTCTTTTTTTTTTTTTTTGGAAGTAAGATGCTGAATCATTAATAATATGTGCAACTACTGAGTACACATGAAACTATTAAAATAGGTGCACGGTCAAATTCAAGGAAAAATACGATGCTTAGTACACAAACACTTGTAATGACATTTTTGTCAGCACTATTTTATAGTCTCCAGCTGAATAGAGCATAACAATCATTTCTAGAAATTAGATAATCAGTTCACTTAGATTCACAGACGTATTACAAAACACATAGATGGATTGACACATAGATGAGTTTCATTTCTACATTTTCAGTGCAGCTCGAAGCTGCTACAGTGATTCCTACTAGCAGACAAATCTCTCAAAGAGACTCTGGACAGGACCTTTTTTTTTATATTGATATCAGTGAGACAAATATTGCTGAGTAGCTATAAAAGCCTTATATATTGTTGCATATGTCATGACAATGGCAGAACCAATGTGGAAGTTTAATTATTACTTTTCAGTTCATTACGTACATATATTATTGAAATGTACCATGTATAAGTCCTGACAAATACAGTATAGAACAATTATGATCATATTACACATGGCTTAAAAATATAAACTGAACTATGTTATTTTTGCAGGATTCAGTAGACACATCTATCTCTTATATCTCATATCTATGCTTCCTGTTATAAACAACACTATTGATTAGACTGCGTTTTGCACTGACTGGAGAACATGGCCGATAGATAAAGCTCTGCCTCCCTACTGACAGTAAACCTGTCCTGATGCTGACTAACCTCCTGCATGCACAATCCAATGAATTAATCAAATGACTTTTTAAGACTTTTGAGGACCTGTAGATACATTGTTTTTGTACTAACTTACCGAGACCACCAGGTGCTGCTAAGAGAAACTCCTCTCTGCCGATCCTCTTCACAATGGGTCTCCTCTCCTCGCTGTTGTAAGGGAAGAGGTCCTGGGAGGCTCCAGTGTTGTAGTTCAGGATCATGTACTGTGTAGCGAGGGCCAGGCACAAGAAGTAACCATCAACACTAACGGCACAGGGCTGCTCAGGCGTGGTCACCTCTTTGAGCAACTGCACTCTGTCCTCATACACCATGTAAATCTGGACAGTTCGCCGTTTAGATGAGAGTACACCCATTTCCACACAGAAGGGATCACCGTTCACCGGGTTCTCATTAATGCAGAACGTCGTGACGCCTCTGATCTTGGCTCCACCTCCTGCTGCCGAGGGGACAGTCTCCAGTGTCACCATGTCAACGAGGAACACTATTCCATCGCAAAGCACTATCAGTCGCTCCAGAGCAGAGGCGGCCCGCAGCTCAGCAACAGGTTTCTTGAGACCCAGGTACTTCTGCAGAAGCTTCTGAGCGGAGTAACTCAGTTTCCCTTTGGAGGAGGTGACCTCATCCAGTAGAAAGTGGTGGATAAAACAGTCATTGGTGCCCACATACAGGTGCTTTCCACAGCATTCAATGCACTCGATGTTGATGCGAGCTTTGTCGCCCATGAGGAGCTCTCGCTCCACAGCGGGGACAAGCTCAAAAGCCTTCACACTCATCTCAGCCAAGGCATCTATACTAGAGGACACAAAACAGGCAGGTATCAACTAAAATGGCAAATTAAACTAATCAATATGTATGATGTATACATTTTGTTTTGATACATAATTATTGCCAAACATTCTGGAAGTTTTGGAGAGTTTGTTAGACAAACCAATATTGTCAATATGACCAATATTTCTAACTATATTCTGACAAACAAAATAATTAAGTAAATGAATATTTGTTTACAGCAGGCACCTCACCAGGGCACAGAAGTCTGTTTTGTGCTTTTGGCCGTGGAAAAATAAAAGGGTTATCTGCCTGGTTTGATTTGACAAAACACTTTGATATACAGGAATATATACTTTATGGTGTCAGTTATGTGTTTTCTTGCTTATTTTTTTCCCAAGTTGACAGTAACACTATACAATTTACAATGGATAGAACTGATAATCTATAAATAAATGGTATGTTTCATTTTGTAGAAATTGTTAAAGGTGTACCTTTGATGTCTGTCTAGTTATGTTATGCCCTTTCACACCTTGGTATATTCCAGTTCCTCAGCAAATTCTTTTATACAATGTATTGACACCAAGTTGGTCTCATTTCCTAATCAGCGTTCACGTCGAGTCTAGCAAGGGTTTATTTTAGGACCAACTATTTGGCAACTTGGCCGTACTAGCAGTATATAAACACTCGTCACTTTTTGAATGAATGAACGAATGAATGAATGGCTGCTGTATGAAATACTGACAATGTAATGATATACAACAATAATAACTGTAAAATGTAACCGTAAAAGATTTCTTCACAGGATAAATTACTGTAGTTGAACATTAAAGCAAACTTAAATTGTCCTTATATGTGCTGAATAATACTGCCATAAATATAAATAAAAGTTTAAATTTACAGGTCAATCAACTATGTAGCAAACACGTAGCTGTTAGCTAAGCTTGCTCAAGTGTTAACAGCTAAGGCTAACTAATGATGTTAATGCTAATATGCTAGCCAAATCCTCAAAGGCTAACTGACATAGCAAACCAAAGTTCTCTGGTTAACACTGGCTGTCTGGACGAGGAATAAGTAGTTCGTAAGCTAAAAAAGATTAATAACATTAAGTTGTATATGGCGTTTGATTGACTGGGTAGCGTTAGCTTCTGGTCCTGCTAGCTAAACTACTGTAGCTAACGTTAGCTTAATCAGAGTGTTCTCCAATGGTACCAATGCTAGCAAGCTAATTAACGCTAAACTAGCTTTTCATTGTGGCTAACGGATGACATGCTGATAAGTCGTATTGTTACAAAATCCATGGGCAATCTGACAGAAGTAAGGGCACCCTTTTCCCACCGGCTACCCTGGCTTGAGATGATGTTCTGCGCACTAGGTCCCTGCCTAGTTTCTCCTGAGCTATTAGCGTACCTACCGCTGCAGACAGCGCTCAGGACATCAGGCCGGATCACCACAAACAGGCGAGTCCTACTAAAACAGTCACAACGTGTATTTACATTTAAAAATTAATACAGCCATGGTGCTCGGATCGGCACCGCACTGAGAACAGAAAATATGGTTTGCCTGGTAGCTTTCGGTCTTCCTAGTCCCGAATAAAACACCGCCCATTTGCCCTGAACTGCTGCTGGTTGCAGGTGGTACGGCGGTGCGTTCACGACTCTATGGCACGGAGGGGAGTTGACGATTTCTTAACGCTTTCCAAACTGGCACCTTTTAGTGGGACAATTACATATTTTTTCAGTTAAAGGATATAAATACACCTCCTGCAGCAAACAGTTTTTAAATAACTCTTTTTCCAAATGTCAAGGTACTTTTATAATTTTAGATTAAACCTTGTAGCATGTACAAACGTTTGGGCTCACAAGTCAGTCCTTAGCTAGTCACCTTTGCCAACTGTAAAGTGTGGGCCTGATTTGATTCCAATAGATATCATTAGTCTGGACGCTAATGTCATGTAATGTCTGCAAAGAGAATGGATCTGAAACACCACAGTTTGAATCCACTGACCTTTTGTACCCATGGTTTCCTCAAACAATCCCAAGACATGCATTTATGTTAATATGTGGATCTAAATTGCCTGTAAGTGTGAATATGAATATGGATGTCTTTCCTTGTTGTACCCCACATCTTTCCCATTGACAGCTGGGATTAAATCCAGGACACCTGCGAGACTAGAGTAAGGGAAAACAGCCTTTCAGTTTTTCAGATTTCATATGGCCATGTGGATATAATTTGAAACTGAATATAGACTTCAAAATATGTGAACCCTTTAATAATTTCATCTCTAGACCATTGGTTCTTTGGTGCCTTACAAAACTGCTGGTCTCACTGAGTGAGACTGGTTCACATTTAAAAAAAAAAGTAAACTAGCAAGTGAAAAATATCCAAAAATCACAAGCTTTTTCAAGAAGCTGATCAGATATTACATATACATTATATATAAATAAAGTATTGTGTTTGATCATATTATACAATTAGAAAGATGATAGACAATCATTTGATAGTCAACAATCAACTCGCCTCTAAGCATGAGTATGTAAATATATATCGCAGGACTATAATTGAGATTAGTGAACATCTGTTATAGTAGTGCCCCCAAAAATTGTGCTGAACTCATCCCACGAGTAAACCCATAAGTGACCTTAATATGTCAAACTGGCCCTGAACGCAACTCGGCTTTTCACCCAAGATGCACCTGTCCGGCTGAACGGTTTGATAAAAAGCCATTTTGTTGTGCTAGCTAGCTAAGTGCTAACGAAAGCCAACAAAACATGGGTCTGTTATATCAACCCTATGTCGCCTTTATGTTTCTGTTTGCTGTCGCAAAAGACAAAATTTGAAGTCGTTGAAACCTGTGAGTAGTTAAGCTTAGTATGGACTAGCCTCTAAGGCAAAAGTGTTTTGGAGAAGACGAAAACTGGTAGCTAAAGTGCACAGCAGTGTCAGATAACATACTGTTAGCTAGCTGTTTACCTAGCTGACGGTAGTTATGTTTTCTGATTAACTGCTAATTACTGTTACGTGAGTCATCGTGTGTTTGTAAATGTGTTTAAAGTAGACTACGACTGTCTGAGCTGTCAACCAAAGACAACTGGTCAACTGAAAGGCTGTGTTTTTGACAGTAAACAAACAGGCTACTGAAGCCCCCAACTTAGCAAACACTTGAATCATACTGCATTAAGCCAAAGCACTAATCTGATAATGGCAGAGGACACTCGACAGGACAAGAGAGCCAGCTTCTCGGCTATAACCGAGCACAACACCAACGGGATGGCCAGGACCTCCGCTGTGGCCTCTGGCAAAAGTGGCGCTTCAAAGAAATTAGTGATCAAAAATTTCAAAGGTATTGTCACTGATTGTTTTCACATCCGTTGTCTTTCAGCATCCGCTTTTCTTCACATTTTCAGTTAGTAAGTGAACTGCTGTGATAACTTGTGGCTACCACATCTCTGTAGACTGGGAATTTGAATTAGTTTTGTTACTTTGCTGCGTTAAGAGAAACGCTTCACATCCACTTCTGAAATTTAACAAATGTGCAGAGTCTTATGGCATTTTGGAGGCATCTGTATATTGTAAGACAGAATATTTATGTATCATATATCATTATGAGCTATTGGTTAAATGTTAATATTATTGATATGATTACACTGACATTAGTTACGGACTCCAAACTAAAAGATTAACTCTTTAACCAATGCACATTTACAGTCATGACAGCTTCATTATATGGTTTATGTGCATTTACAGTGGACGGAGAAAAAGCCAAAAACATACAAAGTCAAAATGAACTTTCCCATAGAGGATATCAAAAGTACAGGTATTGTCTGCTAATACATAGAAACATTAATTCTTAAAAAACAAATTGTGGGAGTAAGAAAGCAACCAGACTATAGGATACTGTTAATAATACTAATGTTAAAAATACAGAAGAACTAAATAAATAGTATCTGGAGTAGTGTACAATGAAAGATCACAGCTAACACAGGTCAGCTGATGGCAGCTCCTCAGTCCAGGAGGCTGTAAACAGCTGGATGATCAGGCTTCAGACAAGCTTCACGTTTCACATATGACTGTGTTATGTCTTTGTAATAATAGATGCTAATCCATTGCCAATTATTTATTTTGCTTGATGTATTATATTTTATGGACAGTGATTATTTCTAAATCATTTCTTAACTTGTAGTTGTCCCATCAGAGAATTGCACATATTGTATGTTTTAACAAAGGAGTGAGACTACGTTGCACTGACACAGTTAAAAAGTGAATTTACAAAAAATTTCTTTCTAAAAAAGATAATTTCTTTGTTGCTTAAAATAGCAATAAAGTAACTGATGTCATGTTGTTCATAATCATTTTATTATTACAGTTTATTATGTTATGCCGTTATTATTCACACTACAATGATCTTAGACAACATTGTTATCTGTTATTTGGATAATTCATGAAATTAGAGTTCATGTTTTAGCAGCATATTTAATAGGCTATAAAAAACATTTAAAGTATGTAAACTGGAAGCTTTCTTTAGCGCTGCTTCTCTAGAAGATATTTAGAACACACATACACAACGTCTTTAAGCTAATAAATAAGAAACTGAATTATTTATTGAAAACTGCTTCCACCTTGTAAAATTTGTTTACTCACCAACTTTTCTGTGTGGTCCAAAGTATGTGGTCCCTTCGTAGCTCACTGTTGCCTAATGCAGCAATAACAATTAGCAAAGAAAGTAAAATTACATTTTATCCTTTAGCATTTTTTTACCAAAACAGATACTACTGAAGGTAGTGCAGAGAGAAATTACTATTACTCTTCTAAATTTTCTCAGCACACATGCCAGGATTGTTTGATTTGCATTAACAAGTCCTTATTTGGCAGTTTTTTAATTTGTATAAATTAACATTATTGCTGTTTTTTGTAACAGACAGGCCAAAATTAGCAGAGAACTACACTGAGGACACGTGGCTGAAGCTACGAGATGCAGTGGGAGCCATTCAGAACAGCACCTCTATCAAGTACAATCTGGAAGAGCTCTATCAGGTTTGCTGTCTCTTTTTAGACACATGCAGATTATTTTCTCTGGGCCTCATTAGTCTATTGGGTTGTAAAAATGTATTTATGCAAAGCATTTGAACACAATTAGCGTATAATTAATATTTCAGCTCTGAGTTAAATAAAGTTGTGTTTGAGAAAGATAATGTATAACACTATGAACAGAATTTCTACAGTTTTTGCTAATTTAAATAGCAATAAGTTTCCAAATATTCCAAAAAGTTTATTATATTATGCAGGTATGTCATTTAAATTACAAATATTCACCCTGCTATTATTTGCACAGGATTGTGAACAGCCCAGTCCAAACTCCAATTACATCTGTTTTTTGTGTTCTTCTCTGCTCTTTCTCTTTCTGAAACTCCTGAAGGCGGTGGAGAACCTGTGTTCGTATAAAGTCTCCCCCACACTGTACAAGCAGCTACGGCAAGTCTGTGAAGATCACGTACGAGCCCAGATCCACCAGTTTAGAGAATATCCTTTTTATTGCACTTGTACTGGGCAAATTATGTGTTGAACTTGTTACAATATTTAATGAGCTTGACGAAGCATAGATAGATATTTTTACATTTTCAATCACGATGCCTTTTCAGTGAGAGCGAGAGACCTTTGACAGCCAGTGTCCTAAAGTACCTCAGAAGACCTCCATCTTTGCTAAATCAGCGATTTACTGTAATTCACCAAACTACATTTTACCAGTTGTCAGTCTGATATTAAAAACAATATTGCAATTATGTTTATTTACCAGCCCTTTTCAGATCAAGAAACCAACTATTCATATAAGAAGACATTAATCAAAACTCAGCTGGTAAATGGATGAGATGTTTTAATCTGTTTGCTTAAAGTCACCTTATTTATCCACAGCCTGAACACTGCTGCAATCTAAGACAAACGCAGGGCTCATTTTTACCACACTTTGGCAAAAATTCCAAAGTTTGTTTGGCATTTAACGGGGAGCTTGAACCTCAGCTTATGAAGTCTGAACTCTGCTGGCCTTCTGTTGTTGTTGCAGTCTTTTCTCACAAGGGGTCAATATTTAACAAGCTTGGCAGGTAAAACATTCAAAAATGAAACCTTAACAAGCAGAGGGTGTATCTGGTAAAGATATATCACATATTTCATGATGAAATATTATATTATGTACATTTCTTTATTAATTGCTCCATTAAGGAGCCTCATAGCTCACTACAGAATAAAATCAGCCTGAGACCAAGATATTTACACATGTCTTATTATGAGGTATCATCATTCAAGACTGGCTTAATAACACAAGTGAAGATTTTCTTCCTTAACATAGAGTTTACAGAGTCTTTGGACAACCTTTCTTTCCTGAAGCGAATGAATCGCTGCTGGCAGGACCACTGCAGGCAAACTGTAAGAATTTTGTTTAGTTCTGATTAAAGGACAAATCCCAGAAGAGTGAAATTACAATATTTAGAGTGTCTTTGTCTTTATAGATAATGATCCGAAGTATCTTTCTCTTCCTGGATCGTACCTATGTGCTTCAGAACTCTCTGCTCCCCTCCATCTGGTAAAATTACAGTTTATTCATAAGATTCTGTTTGTTAAGACCACTGATCTTTCTTGATCTTTCTCACCTTGAACTGTGTGTAGTCAGTGTAAAACCTCTGAATCAGGAACCTAAGGCTAAGAACGGCCATCACTTGTTTCTTATGTGAATAGATTTCATAGACTTTAGAGGATTGTTGTTCTTATCTTATTGAGCACTTAAAAAAATAATTTTCCATGAGGAAGAAATGTTTTTACGAGATGATTTGTATACATTGCAGGGACACTGGGTTGGAACTGTTTCGTACTCATATTGTGAGTGATGGCGGCGTACAGAAGCGCACAGTAGATGGCATTTTGGAACAGATAGAACTGGAACGAAACGGGGAGACGGTAGATCGCAGTCTGCTCAGGAGCCTACTGGGCATGCTGTCAGACCTGCAGGTGCTTGATAGCCTGTTTACTATAACAACAAATAATTAGATGAACTGATGTGTCACTGTTTTACACCCTGATGGTTTGACTTTTGTTAAGGTTTACAAAGATTCCTTTGAGGAGAGATTTTTGATTGAGACCAATCGCCTGTATGCAGCAGAAGGGCAGCGGCTGATGCAGGAGAGAGATGTGAGTGAGAATATTGATGATCTGTGTGCGTTGTGTGTTCAGTTTCTCACTGGCAAATGTTCTAAACGTGTGTCTGTGTGTGTGTGTGTGTGTGTGTCTCCAGGTGCCTGAGTACCTTCACCATGTGGCTCGTCGTTTAGAGGAGGAGAATGATCGTATAGTGAGCTACCTCGACCAGAGCACTCAGTAAATTTGTTTTGATTTTTCAGATGTATAATTAAAAAAACATATTTCATATGCATAATTGGTAAAAGCTTCTTCATTTCATCTTAGTTTCAACCTTCATAAAATCCAAATAAACATAAATGACCATTAATTATAATACATTTTTCTTGGGAACGGGTGAATTAAATTTACAAAAGCATTAGTTAGCTCCTTAGTTTCTTGAATTTCAGTCAATATAAAAACAATTCACATCAGCAGAATGCATTTATCATCTGTATTTGAAATATTTCACAATAACCTTTGTCTGCATCTTCTTTGATAGTTGCTGTACTGTACTGCTTTCTTTTTTCATGTCTCCACATAACTGATTACTCTGGAGCTCTTCACAGTTAATTTTTACAATTAGAAATATTGACACAAGAATTTAATAGTGGGTACACTTTCTCATTTCTCACAGGAAACCACTTATTAGCTGTGTCGAGAAACAACTCTTAGGAGAACACATGACTGCAATACTGCAAAAGGGTATGTCTGTATGAAACACTGGAGTGTTTTTAATCAGTATGTGTTTTTGTGTATGCAGTTAATATAATATTACATTTGCGAAGCTTGTGGCATTCTTCATTTGATTTGCAGTATACTGGATGGTGTCACCGCTTCTCAATAAATCCTGTACTTTTTGCTGCTTAAAAATTGAAATAAAATATCTGTTTTGAGGCTTTTTTTATAAAATAGTTGTGATAGATTGTGATCACAATCTACAACTGTGTAAATGTAATTCATTTTTAATTTTATGAAGTTTATTTTTTAATGTGTACAATGCATATGCACATGTGCAATAACGTGTAACATCTTTGTCTCAGGTCTGAGTACCTTGTTGGATGAGAATCGTGTGACTGAACTAGCGCTCCTCCACCAGCTCTTCAGCAAGGTGAAGGGGGGACTCCCCACACTGTTGCAGTTCTGGAGGGATTACATCAAGGTACAGACACACTATATTTGTAGCTACACAATGTAAAGTATTACCCTCAAGAAAGTGTGTCCAGGTCCTTTTATGTCAAAAATTTATCATTTTAAACTTTCCCTGGTCTCAGTCGTTTGGTGGGGAGATAGTATGTACGCCAGAGAAAGACAAGGACATGGTGCAAGACTTGCTCGATTTTAAGGACAAGATGGACAACGTGGCTCAGAGCTGCTTTGCACGGAATGAGGGATTCATCAACGCCATGAAGGAAGCTTTTGAGACCTTTATTAACAAGAGGCCCAACAAACCTGCTGAACTCATTGGTAGGTCAGATGGAATGGGACTTTGTGACTTTGTCCTCTTTATTTTTAATAACTTTGGAATAAAATGTAAAATACAGGGTTTGTATAAATAATTTTATCCATTGTGTTTTATTTAGATTTTTATTTGTTCCAGCATTTACTAACAGTTTCATGGTTATTTTTTCTTGTGCAGCAAAATATGTAGATTCTAAGTTAAGAGCAGGAAACAAGGAGGCTACAGAGGAGGAGCTGGAGAGAATCCTGGACAAGATAATGATAATCTTCCGTTTTATACATGGTCAGTTGTTGTCATTGTGTGCTTTTTACATAATCAGTGTACCTACCCAGTATGATGCTCTGATAAGACATCTTGATCTGTTTTCTCCTTCCAGGAAAAGATGTATTTGAAGCTTTTTATAAGAAGGACTTGGCTAAGCGTCTGCTGGTTGGCAAGAGTGCTTCTGTTGATGCTGAAAAGTCCATGCTTTCTAAGCTCAAACATGGTGAGTGGTGATGGCATTAATATCTGCCAGTAACCATTAACTAGTAGTAAGTGTCATTCCAGTATTAAGTGACTCAGAGATAAATGCTTAATGTTTTTTTTAGAGTTTTAGGTAACAGGCGAATCTGTAGTGTATAACATATAAGGTGTATAACTTTTTAGATGAGGGTGAGTAGAGTTGTTGAGTTTTGAGTATTGTAGCAACTGAAGCACTAAATTAAATATTGATACAATCTGGTAGATGTGTTAGCCTGAGGTGTAAAAATAAGTCAGTTGTGATACTTGTGGCTTTAACTTCCTCCAGAATGTGGAGCAGCATTTACCAGTAAGCTTGAGGGGATGTTCAAGGACATGGAGTTGTCCAAAGACATCATGATCCAATTCAAACAGGTACTTGCAGTATTTGTTAATGTGTTGTTAAATGCATTTTTGTGCATACTTGTTAAAGTTATGAATTTCTCCTCAGTATATGCAGAACCAGAGTGAGCCAAGCAACATAGAGCTTACTGTCAACATCCTCACTATGGGCTACTGGCCCTCATACACACCCATGGAAGTCCATTTGCCCCCAGAGGTAAACATTTCTGTGTTTCTGGTCACTGTTGTGCATTTTATATCCCATTTAGTGTGTAATAGTGTGATTTCTAGTAATTGGAAAGTAATATGATAAAGCTATTGAGGAAAACTTCAAAACAAAAGATCTTGTGATGATGTTCATTAACTGATTCTTAACAGACTGTTAAGGAACAACTGTGGTACAAATTTAATCTTTATGTTGTGGTAGATGGTGAAACTCCAGGAAGTCTTCAAGCTGTTCTACCTGGGGAAGCACAGTGGGAGGAAGCTGCAGTGGCAGCCAACACTGGGCCATGCTGTACTAAAAGCAGATTTTAAAGAGGTAAAGGTTTGGCACATCTCAGCAGGACATAGACAAAGAAAGACTGAGAATTAATTGATTACTGTCTCCTGCAGGGTAAGAAGGAGCTGCAGGTCTCTCTGTTCCAGACCCTGGTGCTGCTGATGTTTAATGAGGGAGAGGAGTTCAGCATAGAGGAGATCCGCACTGCCACTGGCATAGGTTACACATTATATTATTGTATTTCAATATGTCGTACATCTGTTCTGTTGTTGTACAAAGAGATGCCTGCTATATCACTATCTCTTGTCCTGCACAGAGGAGGGTGAGCTCAGGCGTACACTGCAGTCCCTGGCCTGCGGAAAAGCACGTGTCCTCAACAAGAACCCTCGAGGGAAAGATGTGGAGGATGGCGACCGTTTCAATTTCAATAATGATTTTAAACACAAACTTTTCCGCATCAAGATCAACCAGATCCAAATGAAGGAAACGGTAAAGATACTTCTTCGGACATCTTCAGGGTTTACTTTGCTGTTTTCTTTACACTTGACATCTTTTTCTATTAAAAGAATGGTTCTTACACATTTCATCCAACATGTTTATCGAACAGGTAGAGGAGCAGGTAAGCACCACAGAGCGTGTGTTTCAAGACAGGCAGTATCAGATTGATGCAGCTGTGGTGCGCATCATGAAGATGAGGAAAACCCTCAGTCACAACCTACTAGTTTCAGAGCTCTACAACCAGCTGAAGTTTCCTGTCAAGGTGAAACGGCTAAAGATTCAAATTTTAATATTTCTTCTTCTTCAATAAAACATCATCGATATCTGACTTACTTTCTGTTCCACAGCCCGGCGATCTGAAGAAGCGGATTGAGTCGCTCATAGACAGAGACTACATGGAGCGTGACAAAGAGACTCCTAACCAGTACCACTATGTTGCCTGAGAGGCTACCACTGTCACTGCAATGCTTTCCTCACAGCAAGCATACAGCTGGCTCTGCAAAACAGCATTATAGCCCCTCAGCCACCCGACTCTCCTCTGGTGCCCTTTCCCTCCATTCACAGTCCTGGACGCAGCATCCAGATCATGCACAGCTCCAGAGAGTTGAGAGACTTGGCTGTAGTGTTGCCACTCGGTGAAATCTTTAGTGGGACACCAAGATGGGGCAGAAGGAGTTGATGATGGTTGGTTTGTGACTTACAAATTTGCTAATGCAAAACCCACCTGAAAATAACTAGCACTTTCTTCTGTTTTTGTTTTCCTTCTTGGGAGTGGGATTGTGTTCCTCCATTATGTTGTTTTTAAATCTGTTATTTTCTATTATAGTTGCTTTGTCTTGAGTTTTTTTTTTTTTTGAATTAGTTTATTTTTGTTTAAACTGCTGCGTGTAAACCTTTTTGGTTGATTGCTTGATTTGGCAGAAAAACGGCTGTTGAGGACAAAGGGAAGAATGAAGTGTGCCAGAGGCAGAGGTTCAGATGTGTGAGGCTCACAGGTCAGAGGGAAGGTTCGTTGTTTGTAACACAGATGCGAAATGACACGCAGGCAAGCCACTTGAGTATTTCTTTGGGTATCTTGTATGTTTTGACCAAAATGTTCAAATCCAGTGTCATGTTCTGACGATTTTGTAGTACAGATTGTATTCTATGTCAGAGTGAGAAAAGTGAACCTGAATAAATGGATATTTAATGATTCGGATTTTGATTTGTACATAAATAACCACATTATTGATTTGCGTGCGTGCGTGTGTGTGTGTGTGTGCGTCTTTATTTCCTACTGTGGACAACTTTTGCTCAAATATTATTCTTTTGACGACATTTTAGCTGGTCCTCAAGTTTACAGAGCACTTAAACTGAGTTTTATGATTTGGGTTATGGTTAGGATGAAGTTTAGGATTATGCATTTAGTAGTGATGGTTAGAATAAGGAGCTAAGGAAAGCATTATGTTGGACGGCCTTCCCAAGTATAGTGAGACAAACGTGTCTGTGTGTGTGTGAACTTCTACTGAGCTTCATTTTGTGGACAGCCACCCTGACGTTATCCTGCAGGCAAAGCAGCCCCAAATGCTAGCTCCACCTTACTTCACTTCTGAGATGATGTTTTCATGTTGGTTTGTGGTTCCTTTGCACAGCTATATGTAGTGCTGTTAACCATTCGACCTTAAAGTTATCTGCCCACAAACATTTTCTTATCGCTGTGGAGTGTCAATTTTATGTGTGCTGCAATGTTTTGGGTGAAAACAATACATATGCTGTAAAAAGGTAATTGCATAGCAAGATAAAAACATCATCCCAACAACTAAGCACAGTAGAGGGAGCATCATAGTGTTTGTGTTTATTTTGTATGTGTGGCTTTGGTGAAGATCAGGTCACATTTAATTGCAGTTGGTTCACTTTTTCCCCTTGCCTCAATTCCCCAAATCTTACTTAATCAAATTATCATTTTTAGCTGTGGGGTAAACTTCCTGTGCTCAGCGCAGCTGAAGTGTGCGGCTCACACATAATTTTATTATTTCAAATCACTAGAAGATGAAACTGAAAGCAAAAGGATTTCTTGTAACTTTCACAACAGGGAATGTACAGCTTTTGCGTAATAAATGGTAATATTTAATAAGTCATTATAACCTGCAATCTACAGCTAGTTTTTTTTTTTTTTTTTTTTTTTTTTTACACAGTCTCAATTTAAGGCAAAGAAACTGCAGGTCTGTTATTAAAAAGCATGGTTGTATGCAGGGGAAATGTAGCAGAGTCTTGATAAGTGTTGGACAGAAGCATTAAAGCAGCCTCTGCGTTCCTTCGAGGGTTTTGCACCCACTTGTAAATTGATGGTATCAGCTGACTACCAACAACACATCCACTTCGCAGCCTGCACAGCACATGGTGTATGTGTGGACTCTCACATGCTACCTCCCCATATAGCGACTGCATTCTGTACTTCAGATACATCCATTCAAGCCTTCAGGATCTTATTGAGAAGCTGTTATATGCTTGATCTTTGATATTAATTACACTGACAATTGTGCATTCCAGTATTTGGTCCTTATAATTACTTTATTTACTAACTAACTAAAATTAAACAAATATTCAAAATACTCAAAGTAGAAGTAGTAGTAGTAGTAGTCTTTACTAAAGTGAAAGTACATGTGCTCCACTAAGGAAATGTATCTTAAACTGCTGATAATGTGTCAGATTTGTGTAACACACCCTGGTGAAAATTATAGCAAAGAAAATTCAGTTGATCCATAATTAATCCTAATTTACTAGTTGACAATATTTTTATAAGAATCTGCTCAAGTAACTAGTATCTTAAATTACATTATTACACAATATGATCTGAAGATCTGAAGAAACATCCCTGCACTTCAGTACAAATACTTGAGTAAATGTTACGTCTGTATTAAAATGATTGTAAGTCGCTAAAAAACAACCTAAGGTTTCATGTCGTGTGTGGGTTCCACGAAAACCAGAAAGAATTTCTACTGCAAACTATACCCGGAAGCGCATTTTTTTCTCTCTTTATTGTCGCTGTTAACACCCTGTTTACGTTATGTAGAGTCATGTAAATGTGTAACGACTCATATCAAATAAGAAACGCACTGTATCGTGCTGCTACACAGTTTAATACCGAGTTCAGGCTGCGGACCTCCCTGGTGACGCAGAGTTCACCGCTGGAAGGAAAGGAGAACAGAGAGGGACTCACGTGACAGCAGCTAAACGCTACGGTTCACATGACAGGACGTGGTTTGTTCAGCCTGTGTGGCTTTGACCGACGTCTGCCTGTGTTTACTGCGAGTTTTTACATGTATGACACCCTGTGCGAACATTAATTCGTCGTTTGTTAGTTTCCAGACAGCGGAGAAACGTAAACAACAACTGCGACGCTTCAGTTTTAACTGACGTTACCGGTTGGTCAAGTGCACTTTCTCCAGCGTCCGACCAACCTGCCCCGCAGCGGCGACACAGCGGCTCCTCTCTGGGCTTTTTAAGTTCCTTTCCACCGAGGAGAAACATTAAAATCTGCTCTGTGCTGTCATCTGACCTGGAAACATGAAACTGGTCATGCTCATCGTCGCCTGTTTTGCGGCTTTAGGTAAGTGTTTTGCGGTTTTAAAGCTACTGTTGTTTAGTCGAACTTTGCATTAACATTAACCGTTTTAGCTAAACAAACAAATAGTCGATTAATCGTAACGTTTGAACAGAAAACATAAAGCTTATAAAATCTGATGCTTCACAAATTGAACTAATGTACCTAAAATGTATGCAAATAATGCTGAAATGTTGATTAATTAAATATTTGAATTGTTTATTTTTATTTCTTACATTCTTCCATGAAACTTTTTACATACTTGTGTGTGTGAAGGGTTGGTCAGACCAACCAGAGTATTTGCACATTGGACAGATCATCATAGACAGATCAGTTCATTCCAGAGTTGCTACAATAAATCAATTAGTCAATCGACTTAATAAGATTATTAGTAGTTGTCAGGTTTTTTCATGTTTTTTAAGAAAATCTTTGAACACACCTCTGGTTCGGGTACTTTGAGCAATTGACTGATATTTTATTAACCAAATGAAAAACAGATCAGTTGAGAAAATAATTACTTAAAAGTAAACACACATCTGTGTTAGATCAGAACATGCAGTGTGTTTTGTTTGTTTTTGCCTGGTATGATGGGTCTTAACATCTTGAAGTTTGGATAAGTAGACCGACGGCCTTCCACATGATACAAGTCCAATCCAAAGGCCGAAGATGTTTTTAGTGTTATAACAGACTAAAGTTACCCAACAACTCCCATGGGTTGGTTTTATTCTATTCTAATGTAATACCCAGGTTTTGTTAGTGTTGTACACCAGCAGATTGGCCTCATTGTTGTGTCATTTGAGAGCTTCACGTGACTGCTTTTATGGCTTTGTGTTGCTCACAGCCCAGTAGGAGCTTGTTGACAGGGTTAGTTTGTGAGTTTAAACACACACAGACACCTGCTGCCTGCTGACAGAAAAAAAAGACCAATGCAATTTTCCCGTTTTACCTCTTAATGCTAAGATTATTATGAAATAATTTTTCACTCTGCAGGAGGCTGAGGGGTGTAGCCCACCAACACCGTATTTTTCCTCATAACTTCACGAGATATATTTCTGTTTTATTCTTCTCTCAAACACTGATATCTGCAGTGTGATATGCTGTTCACATAGCTGCTTTTATCTCATGACCAGATTGCAGTGTTGTGTAAACTGTCTGCTGTGTGTTTACAGGGGCAACACAGAGGTGACATTGGGGTTAAGTTTCAGGCAGAGAATAATTATTTACCTGAAGAGTAGTTTATGAATCTGTAATTGCTGAAGTTTGACATAAAAAGCTAAAACTTACACTACATTAAATCAGTGTCTGATTGATGTGCTGATTGAACGTTATCCAAAGAGGAATAGTTGCAGTCACACGTCAGCTACATTTGAGCTGCTTCGGGGAAGTTTGAAGTAAATGTTGAAACTCCTGTATTGCATTAACTATATTATAAAGTGTTTTTTTTGTTTGTTTGTTTTTTTAAAAGGATATGAGTTGATAAGTACATGAGTCCTGAATAGCCACTGTAGCTTCCAGTGTTTGAGAAGTGTGGCCACTATCACACACACAGACATGCAACAGTGAGTTGCTGGGGCATAAAGATTTTAATAGCTTACAGTGGAAATGTTTGGCTGAGCTGGTAAATGCTGCTTGGTAAGTCTGCTCATAGGAGCCACATTTAGCCTGGTAAGAAGTATGGCTCCTGGCTGTCACCATGACTTGCTCAATAGTGCAGTTCACTGTTAGCTGTTGACCTCTGCTGGTGGCTTGTGTGAACTGTTTTATTGTACATGCAGGACGCGACATCTTACACTGGACAAATAAAAGCTGGAAGAGCCAAATGAAGAATACCAAAGTTTGCCAGATGTACTTAGCAACCAGCAAACTGAACTTTATTAGCAGTAAAGCTCATCATCTGGTCACATTGTCTAGTAATACTGAAACGCAAATTAACATTCAAGTGTACAGTCATTATGTCATATATTTGAGTTTTCTGTGTTTTTCAGTTCAGTGGGTGTGTTTTTCATTATAATTTCAATGCTGCTCATGTTCTGCCCTACAGGTTGCATTCAGGCTGTTACTCTTGAGGTGAATGAAGGCAATTCCACATGCATTAAGGCTGAGCTTTCTGTGTCATTCTCCATCACATACAACACCACCAACAGCACAGTACGTACAGTGAACAATATTCTGGTTTCCATTTCTGAGCTTTAAGTGTGTATGTTTTTAAAACACCAGCTGTACTTATCTTTCATCAGAGAACGGTGCAGGTCCCTCTA